>CABEEJ010004337.1:3287-65941 GCA_901482245.1 Timema douglasi
CCCCCCCAAAAAAAAAAAACTTGGTAACTTTAATAAACCTATAGGAAAACAAGAATCCCAATCAGTTAAAAAGTGGAATTGTTTCATATTTCGTTTAGTAGTCCTTGTAATAAACACATGCATGATCACCTCGTTTGTTTCAATTAAATTCCATACCTATATGTTTTATATCCACCTTTTCTGTACCTTCTTCCAAATAAATATTACAAACTACCTTAAATAAGTGAAACAAGGTTTTCCTTAAAGAGATATATTATATATATTCACATCCAATGTTCATTTCCTGTGTTTGTCCTTTTTGTTAATCCTACTACCTGTCCCTATCTATGTGTCCAATCGACCTTTCTCAATTTCCTTTTCCTCCCTTTTGTTTTTTTGTTTTCTCTTTTAGGAAGTTGCGTTGCGCGTTTCACACTCCTCCCTGATGAGTTCCGATAGAATGAAACCTAGGGTCGGGGGATTGGGCGGTGACGATCAATTTACTTCAAGAGGCAGCCAATATATCTTTGTCCAGTGGCAGCAGTGTAAAGTGTGAACTGTGTTCTCCTTTTCACTATAGAAGCCATCTTGTGTTTGTTCTAGGGATGAACGGGAATGACTTTTTTATTTCGGTGCGGGAACGGGGCAGGAAATCAAAATATCGGAATTCAGGATGGGAACGGGAAATTTTAAAATTATACTTTAGAATAATCTTAGATTTAAAATATATAGAATTCTAAACTAATATGGTAATACTTGTTATAAAGTTATATTATTATTAAAACCCGCTCCGGTGCAATAACGCAATAGGCTAGACCGCCGATGATGGGGATATTTATTTTGATCTTGGCTGGGTGTACTGAGGGGGGTTTCTTATGCTATCAACGCAAATGCAGGTATACCTATAGATTAAATCTTCCTCATTCATAACACACTAGAGTAATTAGTACATAAGCATACAACCGGAACTAGTAATAAGACGCAGCGCTAAAAAAATCGTTATAGGTAATAAAAAAAAATTAAATAACATAAAATATATAGAATTTTGTGCGAATAGCATTTTTTTATCAAATCAAATAACACAATTTTGAATTAATATTGTATAATACAATTAATAAAATAGTTAATTTTATAGCATTTTTGATCAAAATTATTTTTAATACTGTAGTTAATGTCTTTTGAAAATGGTGTTTTATATTTAATTATTTGCGTAGTGAAAAAATACCACAAAACATATTGTCCGGCACCTCTTCGATTTGCTCTAAGTATGAAACTGCTAAATATTATCTAGGTTTGAAACCTCTTAAAAGTTACTTTTCTTAAATGTTTTCTTTACATGTGACACCCCTTATACTCTACTCCCTGTCTGGCTCCCGAACAGACACGCTGGACTAAAAGAGATTAACAGCGCTGAGTCCAGCAGTAACTGCTAGAACATGTTTTGTTTCCTGGAGCACTATGTTGTGTTTCCCTGCCTGAAACTTTTTGGGGGGAAAGGGTCACGCACTGTCCACCCCTCATTGGTTCCTTTTTATGTTTTTTATCTACCTTTCATGTACATTCTTCCAAATCAATATTATTTAAATAGGTTAAGTTTGGTAAAATATTTAGGCCTATTGCTATGATGATCAACAATGATTCCAGACAGGTTAACCAACATAATTCTATAGCTAAATAGTAGCTAATGATAGTTTTGTAGTTGAACATATTAATACACATTTTAAATAGCTAAAGTTTAATAAGAACCAATATGTATTCTCAATGTTGAATTTATTTTGAATGAAATTATAATTTTAGAAAGGGACTGTGTAAAAACAGTAAAATCACGATTATTCAAGTAGTTAGTAATCTATTTAGATATTTCTATTGCCTTATCATGACAATGGAATTCAAATGAGGATAATTAAAAATGGACAAAAATATTGAATTAGTTTACCAGTCGAACGATATTAATTTTAAAAATGTATCAAGTTACCAAATGATTTATAATGTAAACTGTCAATATAATTTAAATTAAATAGCCTATACTCGACACTGTGTTTTAAAAAGTGATTTGCACATATGTCAAGAGGAAGTTCAAAAATAAGAGTACAAAACTCTCAATCTTGATTCCGAGCTTTAATGACAAGCTCGGCTCTAGGCTTGAAATCAGAGTACTTGCAGAGCCCTACCAAGAATCAATATGTACCTATTACTATCAGTTTGTTTCAAATTTTCTAAGTTTATTAGACCCCTTCAATTTTTAAATAGTTGGAATCAACTTTAAGAGTTTGTAAAACCATTTGTAAAGAATATTTCAAGTATAATATTATTTACATCATTAGTGACACAAATAAATCTAAAAGAGGTGAGTGCCCAAGAGCCCCAGGATACAATGTACATACCTCAGAAAGCGTGATACATGCGGAAATATGTCTACCTGGCATCATTAGCAACTATTTCCAAGTTGTGGCAAAGTCAGTTTGGAAAAATGCCTTCATCTTCCTTTATCCTTCCACAAATCTTCCTCATTTAATTTCTTCCATTCTTTTTCTCACTTGAAAGCTTTCTGTTATCTGCTCCTCCAATCTCTTTCTTGGCCTCCCTTGTGATCTGTTCTCTACATACTTCATTTCCAACATTTTCTTTGGCATTCTCCCTCATTACATGTCCATACCTGCTCAGTCTTGCTTCCTCTACTATCTCATGTACTCCAACATCCTCATTACATGTCCATACCTGCTACAGACTTGCTTCCTCTACTATCTCATATACTCCCTCTACCCCCGCTCTTTCCCGGACCACTTTATTCCTCATCTTGTTTCTCCTCATGACAACTAACATACTCCTCACAAACTTCATTCCCCTGACCTCCACTTTCCTAGTCTCTCCTACATTCAATGTCCATGTTTCTGCTGCATATGTGCAAAGTACAACACTTCCTTACACTTCAAGGGCACTTCACTTCTCCACAGCAGGTCTCTTACACACCTCTAGAACAACTCTCCATAGCAGGTCTCTTACACACCTCTAGAACAACTCTCCCTGCTGTCCTCTTCTCATTGAATCCTCTCTACTTCCATCTCTCCACTCAATCACGCTACCAAGATATTTTACTTTCCGTACTTTCCTCAGCTCTACTCCATTCAACTTTATAGCTTCACTGGGCCTTACCCTCTTCCTTGTATTACCATCACTTCACACTTTGCCATGCTAGATTTCATTCCACGCTCTTTCACTTCCTTATTCCATGTTTGTAGTTGTTCCTGTACTTCCTCTTCCTGCTCCCCCATACTATCAAGTCATCGGAAAACATCATGGCTTTCATTGTTTCCGCCCCAAGTTTTCCTGCCACTTTGTGTGTGACCATTTCCATTACCATTACAAATAGTAATGGTGAAAGGGAAATCCCCTGCTTCACTACATTTTTTATTACTAATGATAGCTAACAGTTTTTCATTATTAACAGGGTAAGGGGTAGTAAAGGGGTAGTGGCGCGCAACATTTCAATCCCAGCCTCAATGCCAAGTGGTGTAACCTGTTGGGAGGTTGAGTTGAGCCCCAAAAGAAACCAGGTAGGGCAGAAGAGAGACAGGAGACTGGTCAGGACAAAAACCAATGAGCTTGGAAAAGGTTGTGGCCAGTTGGCTCCCAGATGGGTGGGCTGGGAGTGAGAGGGCTGAAGACCTATAAGTGGCAGCCTCGCTACTCGGGTGGAGGCCAAGAAGGGCTTAGTAAGCCCATGACCGAAACCAACCCATACTCGAGAAAAACAAGTGTGTTTATCTGACATGGTGATTAACATTTTAGGGCACAGATAAATATTAGGTACTTATAATCAAAGACAGGAGGTACAATCTGCCCTCAAATAATATGCATTTGAAAAATTTACCAAATGTCTATCAAGTCGAGTTTTAGGGACATCAGGGCCTTTTTTTTTTTCAAAATCAGGGTCTTTAAGGGGTTATTCTTTATAAATGAGAGACTTTATAGGGTCAACTTTAAGTCGTGTTTAAATTTTCTTTTTAGTCGTGTCTTACTACCCATTCCAGTTAACCACAATTTTAATAAAACTAGTAGGCAAAATAAGAGTTTAGAGGAAATATACATGTGTTTGTGTGATAAAAATAATATTTAGCACCGCGTATTACTACCCATTCGGGTTATACGCTTTAAGTACTAATTACGCTAATGGATTAGGAATTGGGAAGGTTGAATTAGAGGAAGTGAACCCGCATTTGCGTGGAGGGAGAGTGGAAAACCATTTAGGAAAAACCACCCCCTGTTCACCTGACCGAGATTCGAACCTCGATCTCCCCGTCCTCAGCAGTCGGGCTCAACACGACTAGCGCGTTAGCCAACTACGCCACCGAGGCGGGTGTGTTTGTGTGAAAAGAGAATGAAAAATATTTAGAAAAAAAACAACCACCATCCTTAGTTTACCCAGCCAGAATTCACAGCCTGTCCTCCCTTATCTGCAGACCAAACTAGACAAGAATGTTCTTAGCACCGGCTCTTACTACCTGTTCAGGTTATATGTGTCTACTAATTGCACCAATGAGTTAAGGATGAAGGATTTAGAATTTAAAGGAAGTGTATCCACAATTGCGCGAAGGGAGGGTGGAAAACAATTTTTTGAAAAAACCATCTTCAATACACCTGACCTAAATTTGAACCCCAATTCCCCAATCATCGATAGTCCAGTCTATTGCGAAAGTAACGCTTTAAGCCGTGCAGCCAACTAGACAAGATTAACGCCTTAGTCCTCAATCTTGCTAATGCAAGTCTCATTTTACCTACAAATTATTTTCAATTTGTATATCAGAAAATATGATAATCATAAGAGATATATTATTATTATTATTATTAGCACCGTGTCTTACTACCCGTTCGGGTGTTACGCACTTACGCTAATGTGTAATGGTAGGGTGATTGTGAGATGAAATGAAGGACCTACAGTTTAACGTGGGATCCGAACCACGGTGGAGGCCTGGCATTCCTCACATTCACAAGATGTCTTGTCAGNACTTACGCTAATGTGTAATGGTAGGGTGATTGTGAGATGAAATGAAGGACCTACAGTTTAACGTGGGATCCGAACCACGGTGGAGGCCTGGCATTCCCCACATTCACAAGATGTCTTGTCAGAGGTGAAGGAAGGGTTTGGTAATCAGATAAATCTTTGCTGGGACCGAGGATTGAACCCCGGCCGCCAGTACAGAAGTCTGACACCTTACCCCTAGACCGCCAGGTCACCCCATAAGAGATGTAATAATTATAAGACAATTGTTAATAACAATACCTCTCGACGGCTTTCAGGAGGAACCAAATGAAATTCAGCAGAGGGAGAATGTAGGGAGGGCCTCTCTTAATGTTGGGGTGTTGACTTGTGTAGCAGTGGAAGGCGGCCTGGGCTGTTGACATGTTTTGAAGACACAGATACCTAAAATAAATTAAGTTTGTTGTTAATAAATTACTCGCACTGTCTCTTACTACCCATATGAGCTATCTGCATATTTACACTAATAGGAGAGGGGAAATGTACTTATGTCTGCATGGTTGTCTGAATATTTGCCCCCAGGTTTGTGGTAGCCCCCCCGTGATCGTGTTCTCAACAAGAGTACCCCTCTTCCCTTTCCAGACACTGTTGACTTCACATAGGTTGGACCAGCAATGTAAAGGTCTTGTTTTAAAACTATTTGGAATTTTTATCTGTTAGTTCCGCAGTTAGTACCATAATTATTATGTGTGCCACAATTTTAATTTTTGGGGAAATTATATGAACCTAGGCTGGACAACATATGTATATAAGTTTTTTTTTTTTTTGCATCCATTGAGAAAATTATGTCTTAAGCCCCATGAAGCATGGTTATTTTCTATTAATATACGGGTTATGTAATATTGGATATGGTATTCATTTGTTTGTTGATTAACTTGATCATTAAGGAAGAAGATCTACCTCAAATCTAAGGAGAAGTTATCATAGGAAATAGTTTATTTTAGCTTTGAATCCAAAGAGAAATCTTAATAATGTAGTAATGATAAGAACATGGAGGGAGTGAGGTCTACTGTTCACAGAACTACTAGTACTGAGCCCTTACACTAATATTTTTGAGCGAGCCAGTTACTTACTGTAGAACAGCTTGAGCAATGAAGAGATCCACCTCTGCCGCATATCCACGCATCTTGTGGATCTCCACTAACAAGGAGGCACAGCCAAAGCCATCTGTTGAGTAAAGGAAATGATGCCTGGCCATAGCAAAGTTCCTTTCTGAAAATAAAAATATAATAACACTGAAGAATTCTTACTTACACTATGGCATTAGTAGCTCTAAAGTTCATTACCGCACTCACAAAAGTATGCCCCTATCCCTATCTTGAGCTAATTCTATCCAGTCTAACTCATTACACCCTAATGTTCATTATCCAAATGTTATACTCCCATCTGCGTCTGGGTCTTCCTAGTGGTTCTTTTTCCATTGGTGGGTGACCTGGCGGTCTAGGGGTAAGGTGTCAGACTTCTATGCTGGCGGCCGGGGTTCAATCCTCGGTCCTGGTAGAGATTTATCTGATTGCCAAACCCTTCCTTCACCTCTGACAAGACATCTTGTGAATGTGGGGAATGCCAGGCCTCCCCCGTGGTTCGGATTCCACGTTAAACTGTAGGTCCTCCATTTCATCTCACAATCACCCTACCATTACACATTAGCGCAAATGTGTATAACCCGAACGGGTAGTAAGACGCGGTGCTAATAATAATAATAATTTTCCATTGGGTTTGCCATTCAATACCTTGAACGCGGTTCTAGATACTCCCATTCACACTGGATGACCTGCGAGATTTTATTACCTTAACAATATCTGGTGATGAGTACAGGGTATGCAACTCATCATTATTTAGTCTCATCCACTCTCCACTATTTGAAATACAACAAATTGAAATGAACTCAACCACCTAGTTATGGGTTACTAAATATTATCTAGCCTAATCGACCCTAAATTGGGAGGTCTGCTTCCGAATACTGGTCGGGTGAATTTCTCAAGTACCAACCTACATTACTTATCTCTAGCCCCAAAGTTATGGATTAACCTTTAATTATATTAAATATGGGCCGAATCCACTATTTAACGAATTTTAATCTCAAATCTATATCTTAATTTTAATAACTATTGAATTTAAATCTAAATCATTGTAAAACATGCTAAACAAAGATTTTATTTGTTACATTTCATTTAGTTATTAGGTTTCTATAGAAAATAAAAATAAAATGTTAAATTTTTTCATCATTATTATTACTACCCGTTCGGGTTATACGCACTTACGCTAATTTGTAATGGTAGGGTGATTGTGAGATGAAATGGAGGACCTACAGTTTAACGTGGGATCCGAACCACGTCGGAGGCCTGGCATTCCCCACATTCACAAGATGTCTTGTCAGAGGTGAAGGAAGGGTTTGGCAATCAGATAAATCAGTGCCCAGACCGGGGATTGAACCCCGGACCCCAGCACAGAAGTCAGACACCCTACCCCTAGACCACAAGGTCACCGTTAAATTTTATTGTTTTTACTGTTAAGTGGTAAATTAATAATCTGGGGTATGGTTGTTAGGTTTTTCTTATAAAAGGGTATCTACTAAATTATATAGCACTAATTAATTATTCATGATCTTTTCATGACCTAAATAGATATTCATGAGCGAAAAATTAAAAAGAAGAAAGGAAGAAAGAGAAAATAATGCAGCCTACCCCATCATCGCTACTATTAGTAGTCCCTTCTTGAATTCTTTTCTTGCTCATTTTATTTTCTCTGTCTTTTTTATAATCATTTCTGAACTATTTCTCCACTGGCGGTGCAAGGGGTGTGGTGGTAATTTTGAGATAATGTTGATCAAAGTATAACAAAAGCTATTCTTAGTTGCACAATAAACTTGGCTCACAAAAATTCATGACCTGAAAGCTAGTTCCATAACTTTCATGCCCTAAATTTAATAACTACTTTGTCATGACTTTCATGATTATCATAACTCGTAGACAACACTATGTTGGGCTTGGCCAGTGGTAGGCTACTTACTATGCTGCCCTTAAGTCAGATTTCATGCAACCCTCGTGTATCTAAAGAAATACACATACATTTTAATAATATTATCTGCGATAAAAAATAAACCAACAAATATTTTAAAATTAATATAAAGTCCTTCAAAAAAAAACAAGTTGAGGGCCTATTTTTTTATAAATCTAAGACTGCTTTAGTAAAAGGCCTGATCGGTCCACCCCTTGGTTTCTTGCTGCCCGATGCAAGTATCAATAGTCCACGTGTTTTGAAGTGGAGGAGGGAGAACCAGTAGCTGCGACTCATATCCGTGCACGGAATGAGCAGAAACATCTTGTTTCCACTTTAATAACATGACAGTAGGCCTGGGGTTCAGTAAACAATTTTATTTGTTTATTCTTGCTCAAGTGTATTTTTTTAGTAGTAAAGTGTTGTTTCTTGTGTTATCGACTGACTTTATCAAACACACTATGCAAGTAAAATATGATATGGTAGGTCCACTTTCAAAAAAGTAGGAGACATAAAATGAGAGTGAAAATCAGGGTTTTCAAAACAAGTGGAGCACATATTTTTTTCTTTGTTAAATGAAAAAAAGAAGGCTTAGCAATGTGTCTACTATATCATGAAGTGGTACTGGCATATAAACGTTATAATTTAAATAGGCATTACAGGATGTCCAAGCCTACTTTTGACAGTAAATACCCCAATAAATCGAGACTTAAGGAAGAAAAATTGCAAGCTTAAAAAAAATATGTCTCAACTGAATAAAAAACCAATGTTCTCTGCTATAAACAAAAATGAGTTTACTATAAAAGCCTTGCATTTTGTAGCTGAAATTCTAGCACCCAAATTGAAGATGCAGAAATTGTTAAGGATTGTATTGTTACAGTTTGCAATACAATATTTTTAAATTTTTAGAACTGAAAATAAATAGTGGATGAAGTTACAAAATGAACCCAAAACCAAACAATTAGGGTCCAAAAACCAAACAAAAAACTGATAAAAATGGCAATAGGAGTGAGTTGTGTGAGTTATAAAAAATATTGAAAATCTGAGTACAACAACTGTACCCAGAACACGCAATCCAATCCGGTTGCGGACTATACCCGACGGTCAGCCTCAACAATGGTTAAATGTACACCTGAACCAACCAACAAAAACAAAAACCTCTTAAAAGTTGTGATGTTATAAAACGTTAGGATATATAAGTAATAGGAAAGAAGCATAAATCAAGAAGACAACAGAATTGATCATTTATTAAAAGGATTAATTAAATATTTGGAACATGTCAAATAAGGGAGAAGTCCTTATTTGAATTGATAATGTACAAAATACGTGCTCATCATGACACAATAGTTTAGCTTGAAAAAAGCAACAATATATTTACAATTAAATTCTTGATCTTGGTTAACAATATCGTACGCAAAAGTCATTGTTTATTCCAATCAGTCTCCAAAGGCTGTAAATACAAAACCTTCATCTTAAATTCCTCAGGATTCCTCATTTTCCAATACTAACAATAATTGGACTTGAGTACTGCCCGTAACCTTCAAAACAAATTTTGTAGTGATACAAACGAAAAGTACTACACTGGCTCATCATATATATAAAAAATTATATAATATCAATAAACTTTAATATCGATCCTAAAATTAACCAACAATATATTTGCTAATCCTGGTAAAATAATTGTGTTCAATGATCAAAATTACTATAAATTCTTCCAACAATCTCATCACTAGCGCTGTCCTACAATTAGCGCCCAACCTCATAACTATAACCTTACTACTTAGAACTCAAGGTCAACAACAAGATTAATTTAAGTTAATAAACATTTCCAAGATCTAATATTTAATACACATTTCCTAGATCTAATATTTAACCAAGCCAACCAAATTTGACCATTACTCAAAAGGTTTGAGATAAATAAACAATAAATATGCCAAAACATTTAATTTCCCTATATTTAAATTATCTAAAGTCTCTGCTTAATCATGGGTGACCAGTCCTAACATTTCAATAAAAGAAAAGAAATTATTAATATTATGCCGAAAGAGAATTTAGAAGACAGAAAGCAAATAAGTACTCCAAAAGAGAATTTTGCTTAAATATTATAAATAATAACCGAAGCATCTCCAAGAGTGCTTTATCATTTTCTAAACCAGTCTTATATATCATTCAGCACAACTCACGGAACACAGAACGATGGGACCACACGGGGAGGGGTGGTAATCCAAAGAGAATAAACAAGGGGAGGAATCCACACACGCGACAGAATCCTCCATACGTTTCTAGACCACTTGGAAACAGCCTGGACACTGGGGTGAAGAGTCTCTTCTTTTCTTCTGAAGTTCTTTGGCCCGGGTTTTTTCCGCGTGGACATTGTGGCGGCGCCGGCTCAGTCTATCGTGGCATGTTGTTGAGGCCAGGCGCGTTATTTGTGGCTGGGAGTGTAGTGTCCGTAGTTGTCTCAACTGGGGTCGACATCCGTGCAATGGGGTAAGTCTCTGTTTTACGACTTAGATGTTTGTACTTGTAGCAAATGCTACAAAAATGTCCATTGTATGATTCTACCTGTGTTAGAAGGCCACACTAAATCTCAGCATATATTTTTCTTAATGTTATTAATGAATTATTGGAGTGTATATATTTTAGTCCCGCACTTGAGTCATCCACTGATCTAAAACTAATCTTTTAACGAATCTTGTTGTGAGATAGTAGAAAAAATATGGTACGGTGCAAGAACTTTTTAACTATGATTCCAATGTCTAGCTAAACTGTTAACAATTTGTGCAGACAGTAGCGTATCTATGGTAGGCATACATTCAAGTTTTGTTGCTTCATTTAAGAAACACCTAAAAAATTATAGCTTGTTTAGCTTCCATTGTATTATTCACCAAGAAAGCCTGTATGTTATGTTTAATGAATATGTTAAGTCTTTCATGAAAAAGATTAATCAGCATTGTAAATTTTATCAGGTCACAAGAACTCAATCATCTAATGTTTCTGATAATTAGAGACATGCAAAAGGTGAGGTTATTTTTAGGAGGAAAGTGATGTTATTTTTTCTCAAAAAGCGGTGTTATTTTATTCTGAAATTGATGTTATTAAATACGTCAACAATAGTTGAATTACTATTCATTAAAAAAAATTAGGGCTTAAGTTGAGAAAATGGTAGCAGGCCTCTGAATAAACAACAATTTATAAACCAACATTAGGTTACTAACATATCATGGTGAAAACACAATGATGTTTAGTTTTATTTCCGTATAGTTAATAAGTGGTTTCATTATTAATCAAAGTGGTGCTAGTTTATTTTGTACTTGTTCCAAAATTATTACTTTATTTAGTATATATTCCTCCATATTGAGTTAATCGTAAAATAAACTTTTCTTACCGTCTCAAATGAAAACAGTGCCATTGTGGCTGGATTATTTTCCTTAAGGTTCGTTCTTTTGTTGGTCAGAACCTTGTACGACACAGGATATCTTTGAATCATCTTTTAACCATGGTAACCAAACTGCCTCTTCACACGCCTTTTTGCCAATTCGTATGACAAATCCTCCTCCTTGGCCATATTAAACAGAGTTACTAACTATGTCTGGTATTTGGTACTTTCTAAGATTTTAGATTCTCTCCTCTTTATGTTTTTCTGATTTTATGTGTTTCAGGCAGAAATACTTGTGGTCGCTTTACATAGTAACATTACATAACTCATGTAAAATTGTCTAAATTTTTCGTTCATATTGTGTTATTTAACCATTTATTAACATATTCGAAGAGAGCTCAAATATAAATATGCACACAACATTTCACGCTTGGTAATGTCAAACTTGATATCTCAATACCAATACTTTCAGTTTTCACAAAAAGCCATATTGAAATAATCAAATATTGATTTATATTTAGCCCAAACACGGCCACCTGTTGTAAAGTCCATATACAGAAGACACTCAATTTTCCAGGGTAATTGAGGGGGGAGGAAGTGCAGATAGTAGAAATCATGAGTAATAGAAAAAATCCCTTTTCCCCGTATGTACAGTAGCCCCATGGCTTCTTTGGTGCTGACTGACAGCTCACAGCTGACTTCTGACAGTCAACATTTAGGTATATACCTAAACAGCTGCTAAACACATGTTTTTGCAGATCATATGGTTCAGCGTAGGGATACATAATTTGATCTGGTAACTTTTCAAAGCTGTCAGATGTCAGCTGTGAGCTGTCAGTCAGCACCAAAGAAGTCATGGGGCTACTGTACATTATATACAGTACTTAATGTAACAAGTCCTTTATTTATTTGTTTTCTGAGGGTTGTTACTGTCATTGTGTTTGTAAAGTGTCATCCTGCTTCTCTAAGTTTGTCAGGTCAGCGCACATTCCTCAGCCTTCAGTGCCTTGGCTACTGATGAGCTTTATCACCCGAGATAAGCTCTGCCTCTGCTTCTTCCTACACCTGCCCATTTATTTCGCTAGTTGCCGCAACGTCTGTCAACCTTGAGCACACACTACTATTCCCTCGTCTGTCTCTTTTTCTCTCCGAGAGATTGCCACACCTGCGCAATGGGTGGCAATAACAACAGAATGCATTCAGACAGTGGTGTAGCGTTTGTCAAACATTTAAATATAACCACGGTTGAGCTTCATCCATTAAATCAAGAGTCTGCTGTCTATTAATGTCCTTGATTGGACCTAGCATGAAAGCTTTTAAAGACTAGAAATAAATAATCAATCTAACGAAAGCGAAATTTAAGTATCATAATGACTAAAAGTAGAAATTGTTATTTCTAATGTTACCCTCCAAAAAAAAGCTTTAATATCCATTTTAATACTCATTCATCGTGTGATGTTTTATAAATTTAAAACCCGAGGAAAAAAAAATACTACCCGCATAAATGGCAGCCCTGGAATAGCGCTATCGACAGTGTTATTAGGTTGAAAATTACATTGCATGGCATGGTAATTGCCAAGTTACAAATAAATTGTGTTTATTTAGAAAAAAAAACTCAAATCCATGTTATTTGTGTGAAAACAGTAAAATTCGCATAAAAATGTGTTTTATTGCAAATGCTAATTTTGCATGCCCCTACTCATATGTGACATACTTTATCATAGTGAAGTAAGATGGTTAAGTAAAGGAAATGTTTTGGAGAGGTTTATTTTCACCTTCAACAAGAGATTATGTTGTTTAGATTATCCAGAAATATATTACTTTCAGTAATGTTTGAAAGCAGAATTTCTCCTTGACGTCACTGGAATAAATAACATTGTCTCGGCTAAGCTACAAGGAGGCTATAACCAAACTTGATCAAACCGATGAGTAAAGTATTTTCACCAGAGGAGAGATTTAACATATACTTGGAAGACATTTCTAAGAATAATTTCTCAAAATTTCCTTCTGCATAAGCACTTTTCAATAAAAATCCTGAAGAAGAAAAGGATATGACTTGCTTAAATGAGTTACTGTCTTGCCTTCAAGCTAAAATGATTGTCATAGTTAAAGATTTTCTAAAATACCATGATCCATTTCGCCTTGTTGAGAATCCACAACAGCAATTGTGACTCAATAAATACTTTTAGTAAGTGAAGCAAGATGCTTAAAAGATGAATGTGCTTGAAAAATTATTTGTTTTTCCAGGAGTAGCCTTCATATGAAGCAACATTAAATAAATTTAAATTCATCAACAATAAACACTTAGCTCGTCTCACGCGTGCAAACATTAGAAACCTACAAATTGCCATTTCTAAAGATCCTGTGTGAGTATATAAAATAGGTGACCTGGTGGTCTAGGGGTAAGGTGTCAGACCTCTGTGAAGCGGGTCCGGGGTTCAATCCTCGATTCCGGCACAGATTTATCTGATTTCCAAACCCTTCCTTCACCTCTGACAAGACGTGTATTAATCACAACTTGTGAACGTGGGAAATGCCAGGCCACCACCGTGGTTCGGATTCCACGTTAAACTGTAGGTCCTCCATTTCATCTCACAATCACCCTACCATTAACAATCACCCTACCATTACACATTAGCGTAAGTGCGTATAACCCGAACTGGTAGTAAGACGCGGTGCTAATAATAATAATAATAATATTAAATTAATGTTAATATATACTGATAGGTACATTAAATAATATATCCTATAATTATCATTTATAACCAATTGTTTGAATACTGATGGGGGAAAATACTAATTTGGTTTTGTCAATACTAATAGCGCATATATTTTGTATATGTTTTAAGCCAACTTTGTGCAATGATTCCACTATAAACAGATATATTCTTATTTTTCGTTACTACTATTCAGTAAATAGAACACTGAATTACTTTATGTTTGTGTCTTATAAATAATATTCTGTCAAGCAAATATGAAAGTTTGCTTTACTCATGGACACATTTCTAACAAATATCGAAGGGCTGTTGTTCTGTAAGATAAGAAGCATACGAAGATAACACAAACATGTAAGAGGTCAAAATAGAATGGGGTCAAACAAAACTATTAGGAATAACCTTTCCAGAAGATTTGTGCTATATTCTTGTGAAGTTCGGGATGTCCGGTGCGATGTTCTTGTGACCCAGAGCAGGACCATTGAAGAGCATTCATCAGAAAAACTTCTCTCTCGGGGACATCTGGCTTTATTAGACTGAACAACCTGAAACAACCAGTAACCCTTCTATTAGGCCTGTAGTAGGTGTCGGACTTCTGTGCTGGCGGCCGGGGTTCAATCCTTGGTCCCGGCACAGATTTATCTGATTACCAAACCCTTCCTTCACCTCTGACAAGACATCTTGTGAATGTGAGGAATGCCAGGCCTCCACCGTGGTTCGGATCCCACGTTAAACTGTAGGTCCTCCATTTCATCTCACAATCACCCTACCATTACACATTAGCGTAAGTGCGTATAACCCGAACGGGTAGTAAGACGCGGTGCTAATAATAGATAACCACACCTGTGGTCACACAGCATAAGATGTCAGCCTTATAACAGTGTGGATTTCTGATTATAGGAAGGTCTAGGTTTGAATCTCAGCCCGGATGCAATCCGAGTAGTTTTTGAATAATAATTTTTACTGAGGTTTTCATATCACTTCTCCACGCTAATGTGTGTGCACTTTTTATAAATTAGGCCTACCTTAGTCCTACACCTTAAATTGGGGAGTGATAAATATAATCACTATGGAGGGTGCGTTTTCATATCACTTCTCCACGCTAATGTGTGTGCACTTTTTATAAATTAGGCCTACCTTAGTCCTACACCTTAAATTGGGGAGTGATAAATATAATCACTATGGAGGGTGCGAGCAGGCATTTTTCAGTTTGAATCTAGTTCAAGTTTCTGTTTGAGTAATACTGAGAAGTATTTGTACTACAAATATTTCCGTAACAGAGCCATCAACCAAAAACATACTCAGGGTGGCTACAAAACATATTTTACAAAATTCCCTGACTTTTCCAGGTTTTCCAGGCTACATTTTTAAATTTTCCCTGACTACGTTTTTCCAGTTTTAATGGTGGATGATGACTTTTTTTCTTTATTATTGATCACATTTAAAAAAATTTATCTACTAAACATAAATGGTTTTATCAGTTATTTAAAAAATTAAAATGTTATTTTATTTAGGTGTTATTAACTTTTGTTTCAGTGTTTAGTTGCGAAATTAATTATATTTTTTTATTCCCTGACTTTTCCTTATTTTTAGTTAAATTCCCTGACATTTCCCTGTTTTCCCTGTCATCCAAAAAATTCCCTGACTTTTCCAGGTTTTCCCTGTTTTCCCTGTCTGTAGCCACCATGATACTATACATAGTTATAATTATAAATTTTTTTTAAATCAAATAAAGGAAATATTGAGGAACGCCATTTGCTATTTTAAAATTGAATCAAATTAACTTAACTTGAAATTTCAATAATAAAATCAAAAATTCAGAGTAGGTACTTAAATTTTTTTTTGAGTTTGGTAACAATTTTTGAGTAAAATTCAAACAACCACTAAAACTCGACTCGAACTCAAATTTTCATGTAGGCCCTCCCTACTTGCAATGCCCTAGTCCCATGGTCATTAAAAAAAACTGGAAGATATAAAAAGGTAATATCTTAATGCTTTTTAACTTTTAAAAAGCTTGCATTAATTATATATTGATATTGGTTGGATTTCTCTGACCAGCTTTTATGTCAGACTTGTTAACTTTGTAAGAATCTTATAGCATGTAGATAATTAAAATTTAAAAAGCATGTTTTAAGGGAACTAATTTGCTAGGATTAACTGAGCTAGAGAGTGGAGCAACATTTTCCCTAATATCAAATCATGTGTGCCGTGGTGAAAAAATAAGTGTAGTTTGTAATAAATAAGGTATTTGGCAAGTAGTGTTTATACAAAGGGAGTGTGTGTGTGTGTGTGTGTGTGTGTGTGTGTGTGTGTATATATATATAATATATATATATATATATACATAGAGAGAGAGAGAGAGAGAGGTGTTTTTCTTCTGTGCACTGTGTCTTACTACTCGGTCAGGCCATACGCATATCTACGATACTAGGGGGGGTAGGGATAAGAAAAGTAAAGTTTGGAGGAATTGTAATTACTAGTGCAAGGAAGGAAAGTGGGAAACCAACTAAGAAATAACCCTCAGTACACCCGGCCGAGATATGAACTCCCCTTTCCCAGTCAGTCACAAGCAATCCAGAGAGAGTTAGGTGTAGACTATGTGACCACTGATTTAGACTATAGACCTAGAGCTTCATACGTGAGTTTAGAGAACTATGTTTAAAAGGAATGAAAATGTTTCATTTACAATTATATATGGTGGTGTATAGCGCTAGAAATCTATGCAGAAGGGAATTTAGAATTATTTAGACAAAAAAATAATGAATAAAGCACGAGCTAAAATTTGTTTGGTGGTAAAAGCATCTGGTTATTCTTATGTTAAGAATGCCAAAATTGCAAAATAAACTTTAAATAACATTCAGAAATCTTATGAAGATAAGAGACTCATAAGTATGTAGTATTAAACAACAAAATATGTAGGGGAAGGTGTTGTACCTTGGACCTATAGTGCTTGCAGCACCATCTGTGGGGCTAGGACCAAACTAATACATGTAGTTCATGCCTTTGACACCAGAGGCCTCTGGCAAGGTGTTCTAGTTCATGAATATTGTGTTGTGTTGCTGGGAGAAATTGAAGTTACTTTTCTAATGTTCAATGTAAGTATTTTCATGCATATGATTTTCTTTTTGCCACTGTAGCTTTTATTTACATGTTAGAATAGTTGCTAAGTCTTGTAAACCATTGTCTACAAAAACATGTGTTTAAAGCTGTGTTTACTCTAACCTCAAAATGGTTAGCAGCCATTTTGTGAAACATGGCTGAGTGTTGTACCTTGGTCCTAGTGAAAGTGATGTACCTCGGATAGGTTCAAGGTACAACACCTAATAGTATTGTAATGGTTAAAAATGTGTAGGCTTAAATCATTCTTTTTAAAAGTCAATTTTGATAAATATGCTTTTATGAATCATCCCCCACTTTTTATAGCCTATATATTGTTTCCCTACATTTTTTGATTTAGGTCCTATTTAAATATTTTTTCATCAAAAATCAATAAAACCATACCTTTAATCAGTTAAATAATAGGTATTATTTTACTACACATATTAGGCCTATTTAGATTGTGTATCACTTATTTTATTTTGTAGAAAATTGATATTGTTTCCAGGAAAAAGAAATAAAATGCCTCGTAGTAAAGAAGAGAAAAAAAAGGAACCTATTGTCAAAGAAGATATTGAAAAAGCAGTGTAATTAGTTTTGAATAAAACCATGAGAATCTATGGTGTTGCTAAACAAATGAATCTATCAAAGACAACCTTGTTTAGGCACCTTAAATCCCACAAGGAGTCAGGTTTGCCAAACTTCTCTTATATCAAGAAAAATGATGTGGAAAAGGTTTTTACAGATGAAGAGGAGAAACCTTCAGCAAGGCACCACTATCACCATGATAACAGCCGTCAATGCCAGTGGTGGTTTCATTCCACCTATGCTAATATTTCCACGTGTGAATTTCTAAGGACTTTATGTCGAAAGGGGCTCTAGTTGTAAGTACTGATGGAGGTGGTCAAATGAAGACCTGTTTCATGAGTTTTTGAGACATTTCATAAAGCACAGCCATTCGAGTGGTGAGTACCCGACTATCGTGCTGCTTGACAACCATATATCCATTAGAGTGGTGAGTACCCGACTATCGTGCTGCTTGACAACCATGACAACCATATATCCATTCGAGTGGGGAGTACCCGACTACCGTGCTGCTTGACAACCATGACAACCATATATCCATTCATTCGAGTGGGGAGTACCCGACTATCGTGCTGCTTGACAACCATGACAACCATATATCCATTCGAGTGGGGAGTACCCGACTATCGTGCTGCTTGACAACCATGACAACCATATATCCATTCATTCGAGTGGGGAGTACCCGACTATTGTGCTGCTTGACAACCATGACAACCATATATCCATTCGCACAATTCAGTTAGCTAAAGATAATGTGGTAAATTTGGTTGCATTTGTTCCCCACACTAGTCACAAGATGCAGCCGATGGATAGAGGGGGGGGTTTGGGCCCATTCAAATTGTATAATACAGCCATGAATGAGTGGATGAGGAGACCGGATAAGACTGGGAAACCGGCAACAATTTATGACGTAGTGGAGCTATTTGGGAAGGCTTTTCCTTTAACTTGTACGCCCCCAAATATTACGTGTGGTTTCAAAGTAAGAAGAATACACCCATTCAATGAAATATATTTCAAGATCATGAGTTTCTAGAGTCTAATGTAACAGACCGGCCAATGCCACCAGTTGAGGTTAATCAACCTGATAATTATTAATTAATTAATATTTAGCACCGCGTCTAACTACTCGTTCGGCTTATACACTTTAAGTACTAATTACTCTAATGGATTAGGACTTGGGAAGGTTTAATTAGAGGAAGTGAACCCGCATTTGCGTGGAGGGAGAGTGGAAAACCATTTAGGAACCCCCCTCCCCCCCCCAGTTCACCCGACCGAGATTCGAACCTCGATCTCCCCGTCCTCAGCAGTTGAGCTTCAACACGACAGGCGCGTTAGCCAACTACGCCACCGAGGCGGATGAAAACCTAACTGTTAATGCCCATTCTGGCGAATCAAACCAATTAAGCGGAGGTCTACAAAATAATTCAAGCCTAGATTCTGGTTCTTCAACTTCGGGTTTGACTCCAAGCAATCACTCTGAACCTACCAACCTTGTATCACCTCAAGAAATAAGGCCAAACCACATAACGCTACCGGAAAGGGCAGGGGAAAAGGGAGCTCTTATATTTTAACAGATATTCTAGTGAAATGTCAAAATGAAGAAGCAAGGGGGGGGAAAAGCAAAAAAAGCACTCAATAAAATGAAAAGATCCATATTGAAGGAAACAAAAGTGAAGAAAATTATAAAAAATAAGTTTATCTACAGTTGTGATTCTAAAGATTCAGATGAAACTGCCTTGTGTGATGATTCCAGTTCATCGGATGAATATTTTACTGATGTTATTGATCCAGATAATGAAAAGGTTGAACTTGGAATGTTTGTATTAGTAAAGATTGCAACCAAAAGACTGAGATATTTTGTAGTCTAAGTGGTTGCAATAAATGAATGATCTTATGATGTCCAGTACTTAAAAATATTTAAATTTTCAGAAATTTACAAGCGAGTAAGTTACCACATCCTACTTTAGGTGGAGAATCAGCACGCCAGCTAGACAAATTGGCTTTTGGTGTCAATCTTTCAAAAATTTAATGTTGAATGAACTGATTTTTTGTGTTTTATCCATTACAGCTAAATGTTGAATAAACTAAATATTTTTACCAATTCATGATTGTAACCAGTTAAAAAAAATTTTTATAACCTAATTGTTAAACATTTAAAAAAGATTGTAATTGTTGTCCAGAGTATTACTTAAAATCACTCACAGAGGTGCAAGGTACACCATACCTAGGACCAAGGTACAACAGATATGTTGTAGTTCGGTCCTAGTGTAAATATTTTTTCAAATAACAACAAATATGGACTATTTTTAATTTCTTATTCTAAAAAAAAAATGTGTGTTTCCTAAGGTACCCTAGTTTCCATATACAAAATTTCCCAAACTTCTTAAGAGTTTGAAAAAAAGCAAAAAATCAAAATGTGAAAATAGGTCCAAGGTACAACACCTTCCCCTACATAAATATGTAGCAAGATTTAATAAAATATGTGATAATGTGAAAATACCTATGTAACATTGAATAAACCTTCTTAATTCATGTTAATATTACAGTAGTATCTCAGAATCTCTACCTAATGTAGACTGAGATGGTGTCGAGTTATTGAAATGTCGAGTTTTACGAATGAACTCGCATAAGATGGATGTTTACTAAACAAGGATGAATCACAGCACAGTGTCGAATAGTATAGTTACTGTTGTACTGTATTGTAATAGTGTACGGTACAGTAACAGTAATACATAAAGTATAATATATTACCTGTTAATATAATGGTGTATATAGATATGTTTAATATACAGAAATGCAGTACAGCACTGTACAGTAGCCCCATGGCTTCTTTGGTGCTGACTGACAGCTCACAGTCAACATTTAGGTATATACCTAAAGTTTGACCTTCAGAAATAACCGCTGCTAAACACATGTTTTTACAGATCATATGGTTCAGCGAAGAGATACATAATTTGTTCTGGTAACTTTTTAAAGCTGTCAGCTGTGAGCTGTCAGTCAGCACCAAAGAAGTAATGGGGCTACTATACATATAATATTGTATTGATTGGAATAACATGTTACTGAATTGTAAAACTAACAAAGCACTTGTAAAAACACTACAACATGACTGTTACACAAACAGAGAGGTTATAAAGTTAAATGACCTTGGAAAGTGATCACTGGTGCCAGCAACTGTGTGTATATATGTGTGTGTCGAGTTACACAATATGTAGCGTTATCGAGGCTCTACGGTACACATTATATATTATTGAAACAAACTTTAATTTTATGGCTGCAAATTTCTGAAGGAAGACTATCCAGAATATGACATTTGTAACAGAAACACTCCAAAAAGTGTCAAAAAGGTTCTTTCTGAAGATAATAAATATTTGAGGTAGAAGGTTACAAGTAAATATTTATCAATAAAAATTATGCCTGGACATTGATTAATTTGCTGAAATATATATATTTAAAAAAAAAAGCAAATGTGTATTCAAAATTAAAACTGTTTGAATGACATATCACCCAGTGTATTGCCGATTAGGTAGTCGCAACGGATCACATACAAAAACATGGGTGTATTACACAGAGACTTTTATCCTGTAGTAATAAATTCTACAATAATTAGAGATTTGGTTGCTTGGGCTTGCTAGCTATATCTAACTATAGTCATTCACCAAGTCCAAAAACAGTATAAAAACTTCTTAAGACATATTTTTTCATGTAGTAATTATAATCAAAGGTGTTTTCTAAAACACTATGATGAAGTTACACCAACAAGTGCCTGGTCAACTGGTTTATTATTATTATTATTAGCACCGTGTCTTACTACCCGTTCGGGTTATACGCACTTACGCTAATGTGTAATGGTAGGGTGATTGTAGAGATGAAATGGAGGACCTACAGTTTAACGTGGAATCCGAACCACTGTGGAGGCCTGGCATTCCTCGCATTCACAAGATGCCTTGTCAGAGGTGAAGGAAGGGTTTGGTAATCAGATAAATCCATGCCAGGACCGAGGATCGAACCCCGGCCGCCAGCATAGAAGTCTGACACCTTACCCCTAGACCGCCAGGTCATCAACTGGTTTAACCTGCGTAAATTTCTAACCGGTAAAATAAACTTGGAAATTTTATCTGATAGTAGATAATGGTATCTGATGGTAGATAATGGAAGAATATAAATTGAAATATAGTCTACTTTAAGCCATAAAAACTTACTTGGGTAGTTTTTCTAAAACATATTCATCTGATACGACAGCTCCAGACTTGGAGAGTACATCAACAAGGAGAATTGCAAGATCAGCTCCACTTGCTTGCTATCAACAAAACAGTGAATAAATGAAATTTGTATCTTTAAATACTTATAAATTGTTATAAACATTAGTTTACATTTCATAACAAAGATATTATTAGTGTTCTCAATAACAAAAAATGTAATCAACTTACTTGATTGTGTTGAAGTAAAACGATAGCACCATCAAAGAGCAAGTCTAAAAGGTCGGTATATTTCTTCTGAGCAAGATACCTAAAGAAAGGAAGAGTATTTCTTGAAAGGATAGTAGGACCTATTAGCCATTTTAGCATTAAGGTTAAGTCGATTTTGTCCGAAAGTTTCTTTAAAACTTTTATTTCAAACAATTATTTGATAATATTAAAAGAGTGCTTACCTAAAATACAATGTCCTGTACATTTGGTGGGCCTCATAGTAATTTCCTGCTTTTAAAGAAGAATCTAATTTTGCAAGTACTCTTTGTACACCATGTACTCGTCCAGTTGCCATACTTGATATCACAGATCATTAACGTAAACAGTTTATAGACATGACGTGCCAGATTTTTTGTTAAGAATTTATTTCCAGCAAGACCAACCTTAAAAATATAAAATTATATCAAGATGAGAAAATAGCCAGGCTGAAATGAAAAATCGATTAATTAAATGACATTCAGAGAGTCGATATTTGGCATTGGTGGTGGGTGGACGTGTTTTGCTGTTGTATTATAAACCGTAACGTCTATCAATTTTGTTGGATACGGTGGATTTCGGTCACGAGTGTGATGTTGACTCGACTATGACAGCACTATACTCAAATATTAGACAGAATTTTCAAACTAGTGTCATAGGTTTAAAATCGGGTAGTTCAAGATCACCATCTAATTAATAAAATTATGGAGAAAGTGAAATCAAGTGTAGGGTAAAGTGAATATTCAATATGGCAAGTACGACGTTTAAATAGGTGAAATCCTGATACACCTGAGCGGTTTGATCCCTCTGGTACAGTAGCAGTGACTTTCGTGGGCAAAGAGCTACCATCTTATGTTGTCATGTGTTTCTCTAGGGTGGAGGTCAAGCCTTATGTTTATCCAGTGTCGCAATGTCACAATTGTTTACGTTTTGCACATCTCGCTGTCAACTGTCGTAGTGGGGGGCATAGATGCACAAAGTATGGAGGTGGTCATCTCATAGAAGAATGTCGACATGGAACCCCAAAATGTGTTCACTGTGGGGGCCTCATTTGGTGACTAACCAAACGTGTACTGAGGGGATGCGACAGCGTCAAATTAACTCTACAATGGCGCGTCGTAATTTTCCGTGGCTTTGCCGGTTGGTAGGCTGGTAGGCTGTGGACCACTACTCTTCCTACAAGTCGCGCTATGCAACCAGGGGCACCCAATTTGTCGTGGACAATATTCTCATTTCCCACAAATATGCCAATACGGCCACGCGATGTAAGGTCCGATGTGGTGACTCTTTCAAGAACCCTGGCACAGGTTGTTGAGGATGTGGACGTGGATTCGTCAGGAAGCTCTATTGAATGAACATTATATAACATTATAAGTAAGGGGGTGGAACAGATGATTTCTAAAGTTGTAACGCTCCTAGTAACCGTGGCTTCCTCAGCGCCAGGGGAGATAGATCTGCCAAGTTTAATGGCAACAATAACAGGGAAAATCCAAAAGTTGTTAAGGGATGTTCGACTCTTTCATAGCAATAATCGTAGATCTGATAAGATCAAAGCAGATAGTGGTGTCCAAGGTAATCTTGTCTGAGTTAGGTTGTTTTTGTTTTTATGGTTAGTTATTTGAATATGACATAATGGAATTCTAGAAGTATCAAGAACAAAAAAGCGGACCTTGAGCAATTATTTTTTTTCTCGTGATATCCATATAGTGGCGTTAAGTGAAACTCGGCTCAGGTATCAGGATATTTTTTTTATAAATACATTTAAATTTTTTAGGTCGGGTGGACCTGCTTGGTCGGGAGATCTTACGCTGTTAAAAAAGTTGGACGTTCAATCTGTTGAAATCACACCGGGCAATTTTCAATATCCTTGGGCGTTTGTGGGGTTAAAAATATTTTCCGCAGATAGGACATATTAATTTATATCTTTATACAACCCTACACCGGATAATTTCGATAATAATTTATGGGAACAATTTATTGGAGGTCTACATTTCCCAGTTATTATCTGTGTGGATATGAATGCGCACCATGTGTTGTGGGGCTCCCCTTACATATATCATTGCGGGATAAAGATTCATGAAACTTTAGCAATGTTACCTCTTGTTATATTAAATACAGGGAAGTTTACGCGAGTTAACAGACCTCCGTATCTTAACACGTGCCCAGATGTTACTTTTTCATCCCCTAATTTTGCACCATATTTAACGTTCTACAGAACTCGCCTGATGCGGCAGTACCAACCTAACTTAGTGGGGGTCATAGGAGAGTTAAACGTTGCCTGTGATGGACAGAGTCATGTTCTGAAGCGGTCGCTCAAAGGAGGTTACCATCATGTACTTTAAAACAAAATGTTAACTATTAAAAATACTGTCGTACGGCAACTGCCACGCGGTGAACTTTGCTACGTGCGAAAAGTGGTTTTTGGCGTTTATATTGCGAGTCTCTTTCCCCCGATATATCTCTGGCACGGGTTTGGCATAGAATCAAATGGTTCAAGGGTATTGTTACAGACTTCAGGATCCCTGATCCCTACGGTTGACTTAGAGGCATGGACGGAGTCGTTTGCTTGTAGTTGTGATACCGGATTCAGTTATGTGCCTTCCGTTGGAATTCCTCAATTTGTGTGTTCCTGAGCTCAATAAATGTTTTACTGGCAGTGAATTAAGGGCAGCGTCAAATTGAGTGTGACATACAGTGGTTGGCCCAGACAATGCGTCCTATGGTATGTTGGAAAAATTATCGTTTGTTTCTCGACGAGCACTGCTAGAGATATTTAATATTATGTGGGAGGAGGGGGTAATACTACCGGCAATTTCCTTTCTGATTTCTATTCTAAAACCTAGTAAAAGCGTGGAGTTGACAAGTTCTTATCGGCCTATTGCACTCTCGTCCTGTTTTGGTAAAATCATTGAACAATTAGTTAGAGCCCGTTTGGAACAATTTCTGGAAATAAACGAACTCATTAATCCTATGCAATTTGGATTTAGGAACGGACTTTCCACACTTAATAACCTCTCTATTTTAGTGTCTGATATTCAAATAGCTCTATCACAAAACTCATTTGTATCAGCTTTTGTCCTCTATATACAGAATGCGTACGATATTGTCGATCATTCTTTGTTGTTTGATAAACTTTTTCGCCTGGGTTGTTCTAGCAAAATGTGTTATTGGTTAAGCTATTTATTTCAGAATATAACATACATTGTAAAGCTAGGACAAGCCAGATCATCTCCTCGAACTCAACAAAGGGTCCATCACGCCCATTGATAATTCAAATACTCGAAGAGTGCGCCTCTCTACGAGCTTGGGGCTACGAATTGGGGTACAAATGGATTACTAGCAACGTGGGTATAATGGGTAATGAGAGAGTATATAGTTTGGCATCTATTGTAAGTTTACTTTGCATTGTACAGGAATCCCCTCTACTATATAACGACTTTATACCTAGGGTAAAACACAGAAGTCGGGTTTAATGGAGCGAATGGTGGGAGACCACATGCCAGCAGATAGCAAATGGTGCCATGGTGTATGTGGTACAAAATTAGTTACACCATGTTTTACAATAATCCGCCTTCGGCTCGGGCACGTCTACACGAAAGACCAACTTTATTTGATGCGCAAGGTTCCATCCTCACATTGTGGGGTTTGCCACGTTCCTGAAACACTAGAACATATATTTGTGATTTGTCCTGTACGTCAGTTGGCATGGGTAAATTACATTCTTAATTATATCACAGATTTTTATTTAGTCAATGTATTACACTCAGACAATGTTACTTTGTATAAGAGGCTGTACAATTTCCTTCTAAATATAAATATGGCGGTGTAGAGACGAACAAAATATGTCTTCCCGGTTATCTCGTAGACTAAATTCGTGTTGAGTTAGGGCTAGGTTATGTGGATCATACCTGGATTGAACGCATAGAAAAATCAAGAATGTAGCATCGGGAGTGAATCGAATACAATTAGTGTTCCTGGCTTATTGAAGAAAATGTCTTAAGTGACATCGAAGAAGAAGAAAAAATGAAACTAATGAAATTCATAAGATCAAGTAGCCTAAACTTGACGATTTGGCTACAAAAAATGTATATTGTTAATAAAATTAACTGCTCACAGGTCACAGCCGTGAAAGGCTAAGAGAGCATCTTAAAGATAAATCTGAATTGCTTACAAATAATTTTTATCTATTTAATAATAGTTATCTTTCACATTTAAACTTGTTTTCTCAAAATGCTACCATAGTGTATCTATACATAGGATTGCCTATACCATGTTTACTGCAGTTAGGTTAATTTACTTTTTATAATGAAACAAAAAATATATTCTCTGTGTTGATGATTTTCCCCTTTTCTCCCCAACTTCTCCCAAAGAAATTTAGATTAGTCCGGTAGGAGGATTTGTAAACCTTGACTCTGCTCATCTAAGACAGGTTGGGACTTGTTAAGCTTAGGGGTAAGAAATGACTAAATGCTTTTTATTTCTTTTTAAGACTGGGTTTATTTAAGGAAACTCCAAATACTGAAATATAGTAGTTAAAATTAAACCAATAGTAACAAAAGCAATTAAACTTTTATTTGCATTGCAATACATATTATATGTTAAGCGGTTAAGCATCTATTGATAAAAGCAATTGAACATTTAATTTACATTAAAAATAGATTATAATCATCCAAAGTATTTGTACATAGTAAAACAAATCAAAGTAGTTTAACAAATTTATGCGATGCAAGACAAATCAAAGTAGGTCAACATTTTATATGTATTAAGCAAAACAAATTAAAGTAGTTTAGCATTATCACGCTAATCTTCACTCTGGCGTAATGTAAGTGAACGTAGGTTATTCAGACACTGTTCCAGGGTCTCTCTAATCAACTATATATTATACGTTAAAGAAAAGCTATCTAATTATTTTAATGGGTTTTACTTTGAGTTCAATACGCTCGGAGCTGTATAGGCAATTAACGCCCTTTTAATACGGATGGGTATGTTTATAGATTAGAAAAATAATACATTGACTCTTAATTTAATACTTATTATTTTTCTTACAAACCATCCATTAAACAAAATAAAATATAATAACAATATTTTAACGTAGGTTTAAAAATAAGGAAAGATTTTATTCAAACCACAGGAAGAAAGTTTTTTTATTAAGATTCGGATGGACATCTCAAGGTTTGGAAAAGCTCTGCTCCAAGCAGTACCATGTGCTACCACCTCACCGGAGCTGCGCTGCTGTAACTAGGGCAGTAACAACACCAACCCCTCCCCCCCTCCTATACTCTCCCTCCCTCTTTCGGAGTGTCCTTTACTCTAGGTCGCCACAATCACCCCTAATCCTTTCAATTTTGTTGCTTGCTACGAAACTAAAGAGAAGCTATCATGATGATTCTAAGGCAGCGGTTACCAAACTACGGCCCGCGGGCCGCATGCCAAATTAATTAGATAATCAGCTAGTGTTTTCATACATGTGAACAAGTGAGCAAGCTCGATTATAATGTTCCATGTGTAAGAACATATCCTTGTGTTACGGTAAGAGTGGATTTTGTACTGGCTGTACGCATGTGAGGACAACGCTTTGTGCATATTTTCATCGTACAGACACATGCTGTCAAACAAGCGTGTTCAGGAAAATAGCAGATATCAGCTTTTAAAGAAGAATGTTTCAAGGCGGTTTGCTGATTTTAAACCTTTGGAAGATCAATTCAATTTTTTAAGTTACCCCTTTACTTTCAAAATTGAAGCAGCATCCAATAAGCTCCAGTTTTAATTAATCAATCTTCAAGCAGACAATGCTCTGTTGGAGACTTTTAAGAATATGAAACTAACTGAATTGTATGCATCACTTGTAGAGAAAATTTTGGTAATTTGAAAACGTTTGCCAGAAAGATGTTTGTGTTATCTGCTTCTACGTATATTTGTGAACAGACTTTCTCATGCATGCACATTAACAAAGCAAAGAGCAGGTATCTCTTAACAGACTAGAATCTACAAAGTTTTTTTGCGAATTAGGACGAACAAGATGAATCCTGACTTCAACAAACTCGTGCAGGATTTTGGACAGTCACATAAATTCCATTAACGATGGCAATTTGAGTAGTTATTAATCCACATTTGGTAGGCAAAGTATCAACATGAGTACATGACGTATTAGATTTCATTTGCTACTTTTTTTATCAAGCTTATATGGTTATTAGACTAATATATGCAATTTTGCGTGAAAATAAGTTCATTATTTAGTTAATTTAGATTTTTATTACATGCGGCCCTCGGGGAGAAAATTTCCCCACCTCTGCTCTAAGGAGTTGTGCGGAGTTTCGAGCCGCAATCTCGGTGTTTTGTTAAAATATCATCACAAGTCAAAGGGCAAGGGCTCCAATTCCTGTCTAAGTATAATTTTCCTGAGTTACCTAAGGAAATCACTATTTACAATAAATTGTTACATTTTTATTTAGTTTATATATTAACCACTATAGATCATTATCATTATTAGCACCACGTATTACAACCCGTTTGAGTTATACGCACTTACGCTAATATGTAATGGTAGGGTGATTGTGAAATGATATGGAGGACCTACAGTTTAATGTGGGATCCAAATCACGGTGGAGGCCTGGCATTCCACACATTCACAAATTGGGATTAATACACGTCTTGTCAGAGGTGAAGGAAGGGTTTGGCAATCAGATAAATCTGTGCCGGGACCGAGGATTGAACCCCGGACCCCAGCACAGAGGTCTCACACCTTACCCCTAGACCGCCAGGTCACCCTACCTACTTTAGAAGTATATGCAAATATTTTCTTCCTAATATTAAAAAAATTGCCCTTTCTTTGTTTTTTTCAGTGACTAGTTTTTACGGTCAATACTTACGTTAGTTATTTAAATACATGATATAAGGAGGTTAGAATTAAAATAAGTATACTACCATTTGGTTGCCCGAAAAAATATATATATATATATATATATATATAAAGTGAAAATCACAATATGTGATAGACTATTAAAAAATTTTGAACTATCTTTAAAAAATTTATTGAGTCATAAAAAGTAAATGTAGCGACTGAACGGGGTCCTCTTTTGTGCGCGTGATAGAATTCAGTGGTCCTCCCGGTTGTTATAAATAGGGATTTCTCAGCCGTCAATCCCAAATGTTGGTCCACGCGAGCCAAATCTTCAAGAAAAGAGTGACATTAGTTATTTGTGAGCAAGCCACATAAATTGCATATCAATTATCAAGCATTACTAGTGTAATATTTTCAAAAGTATAATAATAAGCTGTGCATCTCAAACGTTCATTTTAGTATTATTCTGTATTTACATATATTCACTGTATTTAATAAAAATGTATTGATCTCTATGAACTGTTTAAACGAACAAAAGGTATTTTTTCGCTGGATAAACATTACAATTTACAATCAACCATCTTAGGGCCGTTCCTATAGACGTCCCCGGCAGTCAACCGTCCACACCTTGGTTCAAATCACAAAAATGCATCCTATAAACGCTTGCTCTGTAAGGGCGGGGTGTCTGTTGTTACGAGGGTGTCGGTTTGCTACGAATGACGGTCCGACCTCATTCCTCGGCCTGCCAGCTATCCAACGTGGCGGAATATTGTCTTCTACTATCGTCTAAAGTTGACTAAATAAATTAAATTACTATCGAAAACTAAAATAAATATTAATAATTACCAACTCTTCTTAAAAGGAAACGTCCATATTTCTATTAATATATATTTAGATTAGTATTTTATGCGTATCAACAGTTTTTAGAAGTAAAATGTGCGCGAAGTGAAGCTAACTGCGTACAAAGTGGGCTGTATCCGAATAGTCAAGTACACTTAACTTGATGCAGTCTTGATGATTTTACACTTCTCGCTGTTTTCATAGCGAAGACTGCATCAAACTATTCGAACGGCAACATTTTTGGGCCCGCAGTGCTGCTTCCTACCGAATAACTTAGAAACTATGTAAACGCCATCTATCAGCCCTAATGAAAACTAATACGACTATTTGAGATTGGTACCATTTTAAACAGACCTACGGTCATTGCGTTCATATAAAAGACAGTTTAATTGATATTTCTCGTAGCAGGTTCAACTTAAGCATGCCGAGAAACAATAATTTAATACTTATAGAGATCATTAATGGAAGGCGTAGATTACTCGGCCAGTTTCTGGAAATACTGCACCTTATATTATTAAGAATGATTGCAATCCAGCAACTACATGTAAGTGCAAATTTTTTTTTACTTTTTACCTTAGTTAATAATATTTAGCACCGCGTCTTACTATCCGTTCGGGTTATACGGTTTAAGTACTAATTACTCTAATGGATTAGGAATTGGGAAGGTTGAATTAGAGGAAGTGAACCCGCATTTGCGTGGAGGGAGAGTGGAAACCCATTTAGGAAAAACCTCCCCCAGTTCACCCGACCGAGATTCGAACCTCAATCACCCCGTCCTCAGCAGTTGAGCTCAACACGTTTTACCTTTGTTAAACTATAAACAGGTTGATAGGTTAATATAAGATATTTATAAAATGTTCACTTAAACAAGTTTATAACCTTTATTAGTTGATTCTAATCACAATCACAATTTTAAAGATGGGCAATAGAATAATGTAAACGATAGTCGGTGCTCTAGCAGACGAAACTATAATACTATAAAACAATTGCCAGTCAAACGCCGCACCAACGCCACATGGCTCATAGCTTTCGTATCCATGGTTACCAACGCCACGAGATGACTGCATCGGTCTAGTCCGTGACTATTCGGACAGATCTACACTTGGTCACATGATTGACAATGCAACTATCAACGCCACGAACCAACATAAGTAGACTATTCGGAATTTCGGATACAGCCGTTGTTTAATGTTTACATCGTTCAAACATGGAAGACTGTGGTGGAGTTGGTGGCTGATGTTGACAACGTTTTAGACATAATTGATAGAATTGAGGAAATTGAAGATGAACAACGAGCTCGTCTTCCCAAGACATATATTAGGAATGGTCCGGATCCTTTTAATATGTACAGAGATCATGAATTTAAGTTAAGATTTCGTTTTTCAAAGGAAACTGTACGCGAAGTTTTGTACCCACTTGTTCAACATCTGGAAAAACTCGACAAACGTGGGCTCCCGGTGTCACCAATGACAAAACTACTGCTTTCCCTGAGATTTTATGCTACCGGCAATTTGCAAGTTTTAAACAATACCTAGCATGGATAGCTAAATTGCTAAATATTTTTATGTTCACAACTTGGCCTAGTTATTGTGTAGGATTCATCTTGAAAATATGTTGACTAACATTATTTTTGTACTGTATACCTTTATATTATGTTACTCTACAAATACAATTTATTCTATTTCAAACAGTACAATAGTTCTACAGAATTCTCGAAACTGATGACAAGGGAAACTTGTAACAAGTATATATACCTAATAAAATTTTATGACCAATAACATAGTATTTCAATGGATAAAATAGTCACAAAAAGCATTTTTAGACACACTAGTTAAACCACTGTTTACTATTATAAACTTTCCCAGATATTCTTTATCAAACCATGCAGGAACAATGTTTTCTAAGAATACATTAATTGCAGAAATATTGGATAGGCCTTGTGTGTCTTTATTTAATAGACTACTAACAATAACCATTTCTTCTCATTAATTACACACAGGATATGTATGTTAATATGATTTACCCTATATTATGAATTGTATTATATTTGGAAGAAGGTACAGGAAAGGTGGATAGAAACATATAAAAGGGGGACGAACACAATATGGCCTTTACAATGAAAAGAAGAACACAGTTCACACTTTACACTGCTGCCAATGGACAAAGAGGTAATGGATGTCTCTTAAAGAAAATTGATCGTCACCGCCCAATCCCCCGACCTAGGTTTCATTCTATCGGAACTCATCAGGGAGGAGTGTGAAACGCGCAACGCAACTTCCTAAAAGAGAAAACCAAAAAACACAAAAGAGGAGAAAAAGGAAAATGGTAAAGAATAATAGAACACATAGATAGGAACATGTAAAAGGTATAACAAAAAGGACAAACACAGGAAAAGGACATGGATGCGAATATATAATGATATAACTCTATATTATATTATGAATTGTATTTATAATAATATTTTATTGTGATATATATTTTTAGACACACGTAAGATAGGTACTATCCCCTAATTGTATGTGTAAATTGCGTAGTCTAGTTTAGCTGTGTGATTTGTCATAAAACAGTTTTTCTTAGTTCTAAATTTATAAATAGGTATTGAGACATAATTATAAAATGAGGCCTACTTAAATATATGCATAGATCTAGGCCTAAATTTTCTGGCAAATAAATTAAATATAAGACCACAGAAATAGGGTAGCAAATTTAAATAGACAGCAAAATAACTATTGTAAAAATATCTTCTATACTCCATTCACGGTAGGAATTACTCTCTGGAAGGTCTTTTCTACTACCAATATCCTACTATATAATATATTTCTGGTAGGGAAAAAGGCCTTTCAGAAAACAATTCCTACGGTGAACGGACTTTATACAGTACTATTAACTCACTTAGGCCATTCAAAAACGCTTGGCAATATTGTGTAAAGTATGAAACGCGTCAATTTGTTAAGTTAGGTAGCGGTTATTTTGTTATAATTTGCTTTTATTATTGTGTTTATGGATGATACAAAATATAAAAATTGCCATAATATGACAAAGAAAGTGTGTTGAGTTAAGCCCTCATTGCGTACTGTCCCGACCCTAAATGTTGTTTTCATGTATAATACACACAATATTCCTTTATGATAATTTCTTACTGTGTATTTCTGTACAGCTTGTATCTGGTGTTAGTAGCAGCGCCACTTGTGAGGCTATCCACACAGTTACGGAGATAATAGCTGGCAAATTGCGAGAGCACATCAACCCGAGCTGAGATTTAGGCAACAATGCAGTGGTTTTCCAGGGGTTGTTGCTGCTGTGGACGGAACCCAGGGGGTGAACGGGGCGAGGTGTACCGCAACAGGCATGGTGTCTTCTCCATTAATGTTCAGGTTAGTTGCAAAAGTTGTGTTACTGTTCATTTATAGGCCTACATTTTTTAAAGAGGCCCAAACAAAAATATTACGACTGGTGTATAAGTGTGGAAGTTAGTGTTGATACCAACAACAAATTTTGTTTTCATTAAACAATAGACTTTTTGAAATAAAATGTTATTAAAATCATTCAAGACAATTGAGAAGTGAATAGGATTAAATAAGTAATTGAAATGTTACGGCTATATAACTTATCTCATTGGTCGAGCAGAAATATATTTCTCCAGGCATGCGTTTATTTTAATTTAAACTTTATTTCTATGTTTTATGTTTAGCATGTCCTATAAACTTGTTTAGTATTTTGAGAGTTCTAGAACATGCCCTGTTTGATAAGACATGCACAAACATTTGTGGTCACAACAAGGGATGGGAAATAAGTGTTAGTTCTTAGGTGAAAACTTTTCCTTTAGAGGTCGAGATTCAAACCCTGAAAGTTTTGAGAGAAGCCAAATGTAATCCTAGCCTAACATATTTCACATCAGCACAGCCAGGTGTATTAAAAGTAAATTTGATGAAATAGGACCTAGCCTAAAGTTTAATGACTAACAAGAAGTGTAGAACTAAAAACCTGATTTGTTCTAAATAAAGTTGTTACATTTTCAATTTAACTCTCTCTTGTCAGAGTGGTTTTTTAAGCATTGCATCTTACTACGCATTTGGGTTATACACATGTACTAACAACTACCGTAATGTGTTTGGGAAGGGGAAGGTTGTCTTTACTAAAAGTGCACCTGTAATTTTGGACTGACTGGTATTGAACCACAATCTCATCAGCAATCTAGAATACTGCGATGGTGATGCCTTAGACCATGCGTCCACTGACGCGGGCCAATTCAGAGTACATGAAGAGGAAATAAGAACTTCTGCATAATTATTTTCATAATTATTGATAGTGTAAATTTAATTTCCAATGCCTAGTGTGAGTACATTAACAATGAGAATATGTAATGATTGTTTTCAAACTTTAGATATTTAAAACTTGTAATAATATGTTCAACTTCACAACTAGTATTAGTTACTAGTTTAGTTATATAATTATGGTGATTAACCTGTCTAAAACCAGTGTTGATCAACAATGCAATACATAAACCAAACTTATCACATTTAAATAAATAAAAACTTTCATATTGTCTACTATAAATATTATTTTAACAATCCTATTTTTCATTTTTAAAAATGATTAACTTTTATAAGAATTAAATAAGCTTAATGAATTGAAATTAATTTCATATGATAATTTCCAGTGAGAACCCATATAAGGAGCAAATACAACTGCGGATATAGTAATGGAACTAAACAAAATAAGTTATTACACTAAGGACTAATAAATGAAATATAAAACATTTCAAATTTCTAGCTGCGTGTGCTTCTCATATTTTAATAAAGAGTAGTTAAAATTACAAAGGCTTATTTTGGGGAAATATTCACTGATTAAAATTCCAATTTCATTAACTATTTTTTCCTGGAATTGTTAGTGTAATTTTAATGTCTTTAAAGTTTAAAGTAGAGATGGGCCACTCGAATCCACCGAATCCTGGCAAGTATTCGAGATTCGAGGATTCGGTGTTTTACTGGATTCGATGATCGAATCTTTCACCTCATAAACAAAGCATAATATCTTGAATTCAAAAATTACTTAGTTAGGCCTACTTGGAAAACACTACTTAATCCGTAATATTTATTTTGTCGGAGAAAAGAGATAATCATTAATAAAATATTCTTTAAAAAATAAAAATAATCATTAGGTGTGGAAAATCTTACGTGCCTAGTACCCTACCCTCCCTCCTGTATGGGAAACTTGGACTCGACCGTTTCGGCACATGCCCACTTCTAAAACTTTCACCCCACGAACAATCTTGTAAATATTTAATGACCACATTAAAACTCTTCAAAAACTGAAAATTAAAACTAGAATTACAAATAAACTCGAAATAAATAAAACAAATTACGGCTTTTTAAAAAATAGAAATAAGAACACATTACACACGATATTAAGTCAGCCGCCATGACATATTATGTTTACTCGCCCGAGTGATGATTAAAATAAAGATACTGTTACTTCTTACTAGCCAACTGGTTTTAATTATCTATAACTACGCAAAGAACCCCTATTTATTGCATACGATCCTTAAGTTACACATTTTGTTGGGTTTCATGAAAAATAAATACTGTCAACAGTCAGACAGCGATAAAATTGTTTATTTATCTCTACCGGCCTACGTATCGTATCGTATCGTATCTCGATTGTTTGTTTAAAATCGATTCAGGTAATCTGATCACCTAGTAAGCGCTCTCGAGTTTTAAGGATCAAATAACGACTTGCTAATCCATTATTTGTTTTTAAATTGATTTTAATTTAGAGTTTAATATTTTTTTAAATATTATTGAAGTAATTGTAGAAATATTCAAACGTAGTCCTGCCTTATAACATGGGAATGAACATATTGTAGTCGAAAATATGTTCGTGCTTTAAATAGAATGTATTCTCAGAAATCGATACATCGCAAGAATCGAATATATTTGTTTTCTACGCGAAAATAGATAATGGATGTATAAGAAGATAATAAAACAACTTAGGTATTATTGAGTTAACTATTTCCAAAGTATGTTTAGTTGTTAAACATGTTTTAATCTTTATTAAAAATATCCGTTTGTATTTTTATTTTTGCTATTTTAATACAATAAAATATCCTTTAATGATGATTAAAGTTGATCAAAGGATAACTAGGCCTAATCTGTTTATTTCACATGTTATTTTTATAAACTTAACTCATTCTAACAACACTTTTAAAAATAACTAAAAGACACTCAAATTTTAATTTATTTGATTTTTAAACATTAATAAGAGTCTAGATTGTTTAATTTGGCTGGATTTTAACCTGTATTTTGTGAGGGGTGGTTGGGGTTGATTAAAATTGAAAGCACAATTGAAATAAATCTCAATTCACAGTTTAGACCTATATTGTGTAATGTAGGTCTATTTGTAAATAATTAAAATTTAAAACGATTTGTAAGGATTCGGATTCGAGATTCGAAAATAAAATGTAGATTCGACCCATCTCTAGTTTAAAGACATGAGTGTTGAAAACATTTTGATTATTTTTTCTATTATATTTTTATTTGAGTATTAATATTTTTAAATCCTGTTTTTTAAAGGGTTATTTCTGATTAATAAACACAATGTTTGTCTATTAACATTTTTCTTTTCTAAAGTATTTTGGTAATATTTATAAAAACGAGTGTCATTTTTATTTTAAGAACATGTATTGTTTTAATATATTTTTTAAATTTCACATTCATATAATGAGTAGTATTATAATATTAACTATAAATCTACAGTACTAAAACCCACTCGGTATATAATAGACTTGTGTGATGGGGTAGACAGCCCCAAAGTGCCCATTCAATGCCATCTCATAAGTTAGTATTAATAGTGTGATCTGTGCACAGGGGGCGTGGGGGGTGGGGGAGGAGGAACTAGCAACCCTCTGTGAGCCACCAGACAGGTTTCCAACTCCACCGCTAGAATGCGGCACATGAGACTTAGCTTAGACTCAATTAAAAGACACTTTAAATAAGGGTATTAGTTTCTAAAATGTATACAGGCAATTGTAACATAAAACTAGGGCTGGGCCGATGCCAATAACTGATCCGATTTATTGGCCAATATTGGCACAATCGGCCAAGGATAGTCGGTTTTTGTCATGCATATATTTTACGCCAATAATTAAAAATCTATATATATATATTTTTTAAATTCTCAAGTCATGAAAATATAGTTCATAGTTTAAACAAAAATATTAAAATACACTCTCTTGCATATACTTATAAATATAAATTGTTGTTAATTTAGATAAAATCTTATATATTTTACTAAACATAAAATTAAATAAAATCTACAAAAAAATAGCTTATTTTTTACAGATTATATGAATAATTAATTTATGAGTAAAATCATCATCATCAAGGTCATATTATTTTCTAGATTGGCTGTATAGACTCTTTAAAAACCAGAACCATGCATTTTTTAGTAATTCACATGGCAAGATTTAAATGGGTTTATAAAATCAAAAGTTTCTTTGTTGATTTGTAAAACAGAAAAACAATTTTTTTTATAACACCAAACTTCTCAAACCTATTAACACACCCGCCTAATTAACTTAAACTCGTATTTTTCTATAAGGTTTTTGTTCTCTAATATCCGTTAACTCTTGTGTTTTGTTAATTTGTATCTTGTTTGTGAGAGGTTAGTAAAACACCATGCAGGGAAAATCCATTGATATTAAAGCAAACTCATGTTTGTTTAACCAGTCATTCAGGCTGTATTGTGTACACAAAGTGTTTTTAATACAAAGGTAAAGTGAATATATAACATTTATATGTTGGCAATAAGCTACAAATAGTAGTGTTAAGAAAAAAAAAATTAATGTAGGCCTAATATTATTTTAGTTAGATAATAAATATACTCAATTTCAACATAATATTTTTATTCAAAAATATTGAAACTTCAATTCAGCTTTGAGAATATTTCTCATATTCGACTCGACTTTGAACCAAATAAGTGGACTTCGCACACACCTAGTTACTAGCAATATCGGCATAGGCAAAATCTGCAAAAGGACTTATCGGCCCAGCCCTACATAAAACAGTATATTAATTAAATGTCAAAGGGTAATAATATGCACAACTATGTGTGATTAGATTTATAATTAAGAGCGATTAGCATATTTAGGACAGGGTCCAGTAAGAGATAAGAAATATTTTTGTAAATTTCATGTACCTTAAATCTTGTACACTGACCTTGATTTTTATTTGTATCTTTACCTTAAAATTCACCGTAGATTAAATGCAATCATTACACTACATCGCATCTTTTTCTGGAACAACCTCCCTCTCTTCCCTACCTTTGCAATCATTACACTACATTGCATCTTTTTCTGGAACAACCTCCCTCTCTTCCCTACCTTTGCAATCATTACACTACATTGCATCTTTTTCTGGAACAACCTCCCTCTCTTCCCTACCTTTGCAATCATTACACTACATTGCATCTTTTTCTGGAACAACCTCCCTCTCTTCCCTACCTTTGCGATCAAGAAACATTCCGGATGCCAGCCTCTACCCTCCCCTTCCTCTGCCTTCATGAAGCCACGGACACCAGATCAACCAAAATATTGACACAATAAGGAGGCTTAGGAAGAAGAGCATATTTCAAGGGCCTGTGGAATCCCTTATTCACTCCTGTTACCACGAAAGCCCGTGTTCCTCATTTAACAAAACCTACACACAGCCCACGAGTTGGTTTCAACCCCCTCCCCCTTACTTCAACATGGACTACCAGTGTTTATACTCTGCAGGTCCGACCTCCTCCCTCTCTCAATCTTGATCCTACGGAATCTGCCACTGCAAGTATCGCAAGGAATCAATCCCTTTGGACGTATGGAGCCATGCAGAATCCACAAACCCCCAGATAAGCTGGTTTAAAGTCTCCTTACTCACTGAGAAAGAAGAGAAGGTTTCCCTCCACAAGCAGAAGCTGATGCAGCTCACTTTCCACTCACTAAGCTCCCCTGGATCATCTGAAAGCCCAAACGCAGCGAACCACCTCTGAGGAATCTCCGGACAGACAGTATCACACTCATGAGACCTGCAGGCTAACTGTCCCCACGAGCCAACACAATCGCAAGACAGGGATGACACATCCACAACAAAAGTGCGCAAGACGAAAGATGACAAGCAACAGACTGTATAGTTTAATAGTTGCTACAGTATTAATAATTAATATTCTAGTAACAAAATACACGATACTCACCATGATTGCTTAAAGTTTGCAAAAAAAGTTTGTCTCTAAATAAAATTATCCATGTATGATGTATATGTAAGATTCATAATCATTCATTGGGGAACTAATTTCTACTTGGCACAGGGCCCCCCCAAAAGTTTTAATCTGGGCCTGGATGATGTTCTACAAAGAGAGCGCCATAAACTAAATATTGCAGAAGGCTAGCAAGCAGATGCTTTATTCATTTTATCAAGTATGTTACATAACTAGAAAAAAAATATCAATAAAACAAATTGTTTTTACTGTGTCACGGGAATAAAACCGCAAACAGATTTGAATAGGTTAAGTATTGTTGAAGGTCAAGTCCTGTAACTTGTCTAGATGCAAATATGATCAGCACACTCTGGTGGTAGCCACATGAATTGCCGGGTCTCATTGTCATTGGATGGGCAGCAGTGAGGTGGTTGGGAGGACACCATACTCGCGCGAAGTGCCTCCATGTACTGGAACAACCATCTCATTTGAATCTCTTTAGCTACCTACTAAATCATACAGTTTACCTCTTCACCAAGATTTAAACCCAATAATTTGTACAACACATCACATTCAACAATATTGTTTCTAGGCAAGGTAAAACACATTTTGTTAAAGTTACTTCTAAAAAATGGTATCCTAAAGCATATTTGAAATTTGAGGTTTCAAAAAAAAATTCATGCCTACATACTTGTGGGAAAAATGAATGTCAACAAAGTTCAAAATAAAAAGTTAAAAAACACAACAAATCACATACCAGTAATTTTCAGCAGAAGAGAGCATGAAACTAACTGGACTATGGTGAGAGGGTGATCATTGGCTTCTGTAATTGACTGTCCAAACTTTGTGTTTTGATTCTTGAAATTATGCTGATGGTTATAATAGAGATGGCTGGTGTGTATAAACTTGCTCGAGGAGAAAGGATAGAGAAAGATATGGATATCTTAGGTTGAGACTAATTGGTGTGTCTGGATTTGCTTATATATTGGTGGGAAAATTCCCACCAAAGAAAACTGGGAAGAACTGCAACTTTTGGAAAGGCTTTGCATTACTATGATGATAGAGCATGAGTCAAAATGTATATTATATGTTTAGGCATAAAGTGCTACTGGGTTGTTTGGATTATAGTAGGGCTCTGCGAGTACTCGTATCCCGAGCTCGTCGCTTAGGCTCGAGATCGAGATCCAAAGTTTTGTAGGCTCGTCATTTTCAAGCTTCCACTCGATGTATTAATATAATATCAATTTTTAAAACACAATAGTAAGCATAGTCTGTTTAATTGAGATAAAATCAGCATTTCCACTTATAAATAATTTGATTATTTAGCAAATTGTTAAAATTAATTTCAATGTTCACATTAATAAAGAAATATAACTTTAAAACCACTTTCGACCGGTACATTTATTCAATATTTTTGTCAATTTTGAATAATACTTGATTGAAGTTGTTCACTTGTTTTGCCATGACAATGCAATGAAAATAAAAATATCTAAGAAGATTACTAAATAAATGAATGATTATTTTTACTATTTTGACCTGGTCCCTTTCTAAAATAATAATCTATGTTAAATTAAAAATGTAATATCAAAAATATATTTTATTAAATGTTTTCAAACTTAAGATATTTAAAGCTCATAATTAATACATGTAGCTAGAAAATTAGCTTTAGTTTAGTTATTATTTAGTTTTAGAATTATGTTGGTTAAGCTTTTTAAAATCAATGTTGATCTTATTTATTGAAATAAGTATTTTACCAAACTTACTAAATTTATATTAAAAAAGCACCTAGTATTTCATATTGTTTGCTAGAAATATTATTTATAATTTTAAAGTATGAGCATCAACATTTATAAGCATTAAACATTTAATGAAAGTAAATTTATCCATAAAATAATATCTAACGAGAGTCCGTACGGCATGCATGTGCAACTGCACATAGATGAATGGAAATGGAACAGAAGGTGTGATCATGTACGATTACACTAAGGAATAATAAACGAAATACGAAACACTTCAAATTTCTAATTGTTTATGATTCTTACATTTTCTTATACGGTAAATTAATTTACTGAAGCATATTTTGTGGAAATATTAGCTTATAATGTCAATTTTTTAATTCTTTTTATCAAAACAGGGTAGAAACACTCTGCAATAATGTAAAGTGATGGTGAAGGAAGCCAACCTGAAAGGATAGTTAGGTTAGGCCTAGATATAAACAAACACACTTCTATATTTTCTTTATACACTTTTAAACTTCCCACTTCTTCAAACTTCCACAGTTGCACATTGTTTTGAATTTTTGGAAATATTTATTTTTCATATGAATATCCATCAATTAAAAAATAAAATATTCCTGAAAATTCAAACTAATGTGCAACTGTGCAAGTTTTAAAGAAGTGGAAAGTGTAAAAGTTTAAGAAAACATGAATAGAGAAGTGTGTTTGTTCTTATATAGAGCTAACCTAACTATCCTTTCAGGTTGGCTTCCTTCACTATCACTTACTTTACATCACTGTACAGTGTTTCTACACTGTCTTGTTAGACATTTCCAAACCATTATGCAATTACTTATTTTATTAACTTTTTTTTACAATTGTTGGTGTGATTTTAATGTCCTTAAAGACATGAGTGTTGAAACCATTTTAACAATATTTTATTAAGGTTTTAGAATGCTGTTTTTATTTTTATATTGTGTTTTATAAGTGATATTTATAATTTAAAAAATGATATTTCACTTATTTAACTTTTTTTTATATAAAATTATTTACTGTTTATAAAAATGAGTTTCATTCATCTTTTAAGAACATGTGTTTAAATATACTTTCTAACATTTTAAAATTATGAATAGGCCTATACTCGAACTCAAGAGCTTTTAGAAATACTCGACTCGAGTTTGACTCAAATGAAAAAACCCAAACTCGCAGACCCCTAGCTTATAGTGTAGTTGGTTAATATCAAAATGGTGACCATTAATAACACAAACCTGTGATGAAAAAAAATATACAAGGGAATTGATAGCTGAACTTTATGTATTTTTTTGTGTTGAATTTCTTCCCTCCCTGCCTGACCCTCGTTCTACTGTGGTGAAACCCACAGGATACCCCTCTGTGACACCTCCCCATCGCAACCTCTCTCTACTATACAAAGTTCCCAGGTTTCATTAGTGAGTGGGACAGCCGTGATAACACTCAACAATGGGTCAAAAAAGAATGGCCGAAAAGACAAAATCTTGAACCAAGCACCAAGAATGTGATTCTGAACAGCTTAGTTGATCCAAACAGTGTATTGTTACTCCCTCTGAATATAAAATTATGTGTAATGAAACAGTTTGTCAAGGCTATTCCAAAATATGACGATTGTTTTAAATACCTGTGCAAAATGTTTCCAGGTTTATCCGAAGCCAAGTTTAAAGAGGTGATCTTTGTTGGTCCAGATATCCGCAAGCTTATGAAGGATAAAGAATTTGAGACAAGCACGACAACAAAGGAAAAAAAAGCTTGGGTTGCCTTCAAAGATGTCGTCAGTAAATTTCTGGGTAGTTACAAGGATACTGACTATAAAGAAATTGTTTTGAATATGCTGGACACATTTCAAGCGTTGGGTTGCTCCATGAGTGTCAAAATACATTTCCTTCACTCACACAGGGACTTTTTCCTTGAGAATTTAGGATCAGTCAGCGAAGAACAGGGTGAAAGGGTCCACCAAGATATCTAAGATATGGAGCGCAAATATCAAGGAAGATGGGACAAGAACATGCTCGCCGATTACTGTTGGAAAATAGAAACTTTTTTTTGTTTTGCTTTTTGCTCAGTTTAAAATTTGTTTCAAACTTTCATGTACACATACGTAATATTTGATCCTCTTGGTCAATCATCTATTTTATGTAAGTTACCTTAATAAAAACAAATTAAAATAGTATATTGGTGATTTTCTTCTAGAAACTGCACCATAATTTGATGTGAAAAGTTTAAACTCAAGGGAACTTTTTTGTTTTTCTCTCGATCAGACGCGGCTCATGCGATCTTGCAATAGTGGTTTTCATCCATTTAAACCCATAAAAATTAATCGATTGCTAAAAACTCAATTTGCCTCATCAAGAATCGATTATTTTACATAGATTTAAATGGATAAAAACCACTGTTGCCAGATAGTACATGCCAAATTGTTTGAGAGAATTCCTTTTCAAATAGGATTTTAGCAAAAATATCGATATCGATTTTACAAAAATTCCTGACGTGATGGGGAAAAAAATGGAGGTCATTTTCAAAATCAGCACACCAAATAACATAAAACTCAGCGAAAACTTCTCTTGTATTTTTCAAAAACTTCAATTTCGCAGGCCTGTGTAATTTGTTGTCTTGAGTGTTCCTGTGGTGCGGTTTATGTCTTCGGCAATGCAGAGGTTCATTAATTTCTCTCTTCGTATGAAAAATGAATATTTTTGAAAAATTAAAAGCAAAATGTAACTGTGGAAGTTTGAATAAGTGGAAAGTGTAAAAGTGTAAGAACACATGAAGAGAGAAGTGTGTTTGTTATTATCAAGGGCTAACCTAACTCTCCTTTCAGGTTGGCTTCTTTCACTATCACTTTACATTATTACACTGTGTCTATACTGTCTTATTAAAAAAGTTTATAAAAGCAACGTTATAATGAGCTAATAATTCCCTAAAGTATGCTTTAGAAACATAATTTACCCTACAAGAAAACGTAAAAATCATAAACAATTAGAAATTTGAAGTGTTGCATATTTTGTTTATTATTCCTTAGTGTAATCGTGTATGATCACATATTCTGTTCCAATTCTATTCCTCTATCAGCAGTTAAATTATTAAGTACATCAAGTGGAATCTCGAAAATGACGAGCCTACAAAACTTTTGATCTCAATTTGAGCCTAAATGTCAAGCTAAGATTATACTAATATTTTAAAATTGATTTGAATGTTGTGATAATAGCGTTAATCCTCAGATAAAAATTAAATATTACAAACAAACATATAATAAAACATTTTCTAAATAAGGTTAGTGTATTTAGTCATAAAATATCCACGATCTAATATTTTTCTGAGCATAGAACAAACAAATTTTTGAGCTTCAATTTGGCTTCAAGACTATTTCATATTTTCTAGTCGAACTTGCTTATTGGGTTGCCTCACCATCTGGCTCACTAACAAACTGAAGTTGCTAACTCATAAAAGGCTGACCTTGGCCAGCTACTCCCTACCACCTTATTTTCAAACCACAAAAGGTGGTAGAGTAGAACATAACTCTATAATTCTCTCTCACCAGCTACATCTAAATAAACAACTGTTGATAGCATGAGTATGAAGAATCACGTGTCTTACAACTTTTTTTGTTCCTATCTATGTGCTGTTGTTTTGTTGTTCCTATCTATGTGTTCTTTTATTCTTTACCATTTTCCTTTTTTCTCCTCTTTTGTGGTTTTTGGTTTTCTCTTTTAGGAAGTTGTGTTGCGCGTTTCACACTCCTCCCTGATGAGTTCCGATAGAATGAAACCTAGGTCGGGGAGCGGTGACGATCAATTTTCTTTAAGAGACAACCATTACCTCTTTGTCCATTGGCAGCAGTGTAAAGTGTGAACTGTGTTCTTCTTTCCATTGTAAAGGCCATATTGTGTTTGTCCCTTTTATATGTTTCTATCCACCTTTCCTGTACCTTCTTCCAAATATAATATAGTGTCTTAAAACTTGCATGCCTCTGAACAAGTTTACACGGAACAGTAAGCTATGTTCTATCCAAATACCGGATCAGTGAAATATATTTTCACCAGCATTTAACTAAGCATAAGAAATTAGGATTTGATATATCACAACAAAAATAAATTACTTTTAGCTCTTAAGTCACCAAGTTTTTCACTTTTGCTTGTTTCATATCTTATTGTTGCTACTGCCGTTAAAATACAACCCCTCCCCCCCAAAACACTGCAATGCCGGTAGCAGCAGCTTACTTGATGCAGATATTGGTATTCCCCTTCCCTTCAACAGTAGATAGAACAAGGGTTTTTTTAGATCTGAGTCATCCAGAGATTATCTGGCTACCTGCTCAACACAAGCCAACTAACTGCCACTAATAAACCTATTGAACTAGTGGAATTTCGAAGAGATTTATGGCACCACTATCCGATCTTGTTATTAAAATTTGCTACTAGAAGTTATGAGGTATAGAGCACTAGGCTAAATCATGGTTTAAATTAGGAGGGATAGCCAGCACACTTACCTAGGTGATACTGGAGTAGAAATTGTTTAGATATAACACTAAAACACACAGGACAAGCTTTCACTGTCACAGACAGCTTCATCAGGTCAGGAGAGTAGACTGATAGTGTTATATCTAAACAATTTCTACTCCAGTATCACCTAGGTAAGTCTACTAGAAGTTATGAATTGAATATTAAGCTATTGGTTATTTAAAAGGAAGAGGTAGGTCATGTAAGACGTGGTTAAATGTTGTAGACAAATGTGTTAGAAAGATAAACATTAAGAATTAAAGAGTTTTAAGGATAAAAGAACATGTATGAACTGTTGTATGGATGTTGAAGGAAGAATACAATGATAGGTAAGTGTGGATGGATTAAGTATAGAGTTTTTTTTAGCTATATGCACAGTTTCTTGACTACCCCATAAGGGAATGGCTCAATTAGGTAGGTATGTCTGTATGTAGTTATTCAACATTTTGAATATTTGCACACCCTTTATTTATTGCACAATGTGAGAGTTTACCTGTCTATTCTTGTGTGAAGCTTTGCTATGATCCACAATTCTCTCGGGATAGCTCTGGCCAATGATGCACCCAGCTTTCTTCTGTATCTCCAGTGGGGCTTTCCATGGCTCATACAAATACTCTATTGGGAAGTTACGCAGCTCTGGGATGTAACGGCTAAAAAGATATTATAGTTCACTTAGAAACATCTCCCGAGCATATAGGCCTCCCCGAGAATTTCAATTAATCTCTAGTTTTTTAAATAAAAGTGCACCTTTTAAATAAATGTGATTAAAAATAAAAGATTTGCTGTAATTATTTTTATTATTTATTATTATTATTATTACCACCGCGTCTTACTACCCGTTCGGGCTATACGCACTTACGCTAATGTGTAATGGTAGGGTGATTGTGAGATGAAATGGAGGACCTACAGTTTAACGTGGAATCCGAACCACGGTGGAGGCCTGGCATTCCCCATATTCACAAGATGTCTTGTCAGAGGTGAAGGAAGGGTTTGGTAATCAGATAAATCTGTGCCGGGACCGAGGATTGAACCCCGGCCGCCAGCACAGAAGTCCGACACCTTACCCCTAGACTGCCAGGTCACCATTTGCTGTAATTGAATCATAAATTATAATAATAATTATTGTTATGGAACTCTATAAAAATAGAGAAAAATACATAAATGGGTAAAAACTGAGTGAAGAAAGCCCACAACTGTGAGTATAATTAAATCCACAAAGGTGTGATTTTATTTTGTCTTCAAGAGTAAAAAGTCATGCACAAATTTAAACATTAAATAAAGTTTCATATCTTATTATTTTGACATTATGGCTTTTATCAATTCATTAATTTCCAAGTTTATATCATTTAGCCATTATTATTTATATATTATTGGAAACTCTGCTACATGTAATGTAATCTAGCACTAAGTCATGCAATTAATTGTACAAGGTGTGTAGTTATTAGCAATTTTTGTGGCCCGAGACACTCAAATCGTTGAGCATTAGTTTGTTCATTTAAGAAGAAATGCTGTTTTTTTTACAACAATGACAAAATTAATGCTCTAAAGACTTATTCCCATGTCATTTCGCAGATTTATAACTTGTTAATATGTTATTGCTAAGGATGTGTTCTATGAATCAAATAAGTGGACTTAGCATACCCCAACTAACATCCAATTAAAATGGATGATCCTAACTCTTTCATAGCATCAACTCTAGTAGATAGCAGTCAGATTCTTACCGCACATACTCCCCATCCGGATCAAGCCGGCGGCCATAGCTGACGGGGCACACACAATGTGAGCAGTCGAGCAGCCGCTCAAAGGCAGAACTGGAGACCCACATCCAGTTGCCGGCACAGACCGACCAATCAGCGTCCAGCAAGTAGTACAGAAAGTGTTTCAACCCTTCCTCCCAGGATATCCACAAATCCCCGCGAGTCAGGAAAGTAGCCACCGCGTTGCGTCCAACATGATGCAACCAACCCTCCTAAGGTACAGAAAAAAACAATAATGCGATGCACTGTTGTTTTTAATTGTTACACAAATCTTATTATTATTAGCAACGCGTCTTACTACCCGTTCGGGTTATACGCACTTACGCTAATGTGTAATGGTAGGGTGATTGTGAGATAAACGTGGAATCCGAACCACGGTGGAGGCCTGGCATTCCCCACATTCACAAGATGTCTTGTCAGAGGTGAAGGAAGGGTTTGGTTTTACCCAAATCTTAATAAAGCGGAAGAGAGTTGTACAAAAGTCAAGTATTTCAATTTGAAGTGAACTTGAATTGAATATTTGAAATATTCTCGAAGCCGAATCAAAGTTTGAAGATATTTTGTTAGCTTGTTTTATACTTAAAAAATATTATACTATCCTTAAACTTAATGTACTAAAATTGCCTGGCAAATGTTTTATTGCAGGATTGTTTGTAATATTTTGCTTTATTGTATAAATCGTGTTAATATTACAACTTACAATTGAAGAAAGCGACTAAGGTACCTCAAAAATTTCATAATTGTATGTTATGTTGTATTTTTAGCTGTGAACTTTGAGAACTTCAGTTTTCTACTAAGTGTGTAGGCCTTGCCCTTTAATCCTCTTTTCAATTTTTAATTTGAAATGGCCGTTTGGCCTTTGTTAACATATAATTCAATTATCTCAGATTATTCCAAATGAACATCAATTTTTATATATATATAAAACAACCCAGGAAGGCAATAATTGAACATAAATAGAATATTTTAGTTGTCAATATTTTTATTGGTGAATTGCCAGAGCCAGAATTTTTCTCATTGCTAAGTCGAAGCTGAGATTTGTTTCGAAGCCAAGTCAAATTGTCAAAGCTATGTACACCCCTATAGTGAGAAATAACATCTTAGTCTCATTCTTTTGATAATTTTTTACAGGGTTTTATAAAAACCCAACTTTAATAATGGCAACAATAAAAATAGCAATAATGAATTAATTATATAAGAATGGCTATAAATAAGAAAAATGCATGAACTTAAGTGCATTAACCTAAGCATGTTACAATATTTTATTGAATAAATGATAAATATGAGTTATACAAAAGTACAAATAAACTTAAAAAACAACAACTCCAACACATATTTACAAATACTTCAAATATTTCAATGGCATATGCTATCAAAATATTGTATGTATTTGTTAATATGTGTAAGTGTTTTTTAAGTTTGTTTGTGCTTCATTTTAAACAGTTATATTTATTTAATGACATATATAATTAAAAAAAATTATATACACAAATGTTTGTATAAAATATATTCTCAAACATGACTTGAAATGAGTTCAGTCATAATAAATATATTTATTCTGCTCTCAATATAAAGAGTGGTCATCACATATCCGCAACTGTATTTGCAATGTTAATCAAACATCATTAGACTAGATTCTTTCCATCTGAGGCGAAAGATATTCGATATAAATGTCGATTCATGTTCCAGTCTTTTAACCCGATTAAATTTGCTAATTTGTTGTTAGAGTTAATGTCTGAGTACGTATACTCACCGCCAAGAGCTGGCGCATGGCGGCGTCAATGAAGGGGTAGCCTGTCTTCCCTTGTTTCCACAGGTCCAAGTCTGTTTGTATGTCCTTCTCTCTCCACGGGATGTCGAGGCAGATCTTGTTGCGAGCCATCTCTCCGTAATATTGGTTGTTGAGCGACATGGTGTAGAAGTATTCCCGCCATATCAGCTGGCTTGTGAGGCTCTCACTGGCGGGGGGCTCGCCCCCGTGAACTGCACGGAACAGGTCGTGGACCTGCCAGTAGAACCTGGCCAAAACCTCTAACTGGTGAATAAAGGGCCCACTCTGCCTCTAAGAATCACTAATTCCACCCTCGTTGCTGATTAAAAGAATTTAGTATTTACATTTAGATTTGCCATAATAAATAGATATTACAATTACATGAGCTAAAGTTGAGTATTATGAGTATGTATTTCCTTTATAGGGTTTCTAAGTTGTGAGCTAACATACTCCTGGTTTAGCAAATGCAAATACCCAGATAAAAACAAACATATACATGCCATCTTGGTCTAGAAATGAGTGCTGTTTCAAAAGTTTTACATTTGTTTGTTGTGTGTATCTTGTATTTCTAAACCTTTGATGAGATTAAAGAAAAAAGAAAAATGTGGGAAGAATCCAATGCACAAAATAAGGTGACAACTTCTTTCTTCTGTCTTCTTTAGTAGAAGTAGTCACACACACACATTTAAACACAAATAGAATAATATTTCGGCAATGTTGCCTTTTTCTTGGTTTGAAACCATTTTGTTGGATGAAAAAAAAGTTAAATTTAAATTGGATACAGGTGCAGAAACTAGCATTCTTCCATTAAATTTGTACAATAAACTAGAGAACAAAAACAAGTAACTGAAACTAATGCTATATTGGTAGCTTTTGGGGACAAAAATAAAATTAAGCTTGAGGGAATAGTAACAATAAATTGCTCTTCTCGTAATGAACAAAATCAACAGATTAAATTTGTGGTAGCAAATGTAAATTCAGTACCCTTGCTAGGCTTAGGTGATTGTCTTAAACTTAACTTGTTAGCCAAAATAGGAATAGATTATATTACAGAGCATATAAGCAAAGCAGATGTTATCGCTAAGCATACTGAGGTTTTCAATGGGCTGGGGAATTTTCCTGGCAAACTAAACATAAAATTAAAAGATGTCATTCCAAAAATACAGCCTCCTAGGCGTGTGCCTCTAAGCTTACACACTAAGCTCAAAAAATACACTAGATGATCTAAAAAAATATATATTGTTACAGAGTTTACTAAACCTACTGAGTGGATCAATAGTTTAGTTATAGTGGAGAAACCTAACCACACATTAAGACTATGTTTAGACCCTAAAGATCTTAATAATGCAATAAAGAAGGAACAGTTTTTGATTCCAAAAGCAGAAGAAATAATGTCAAGATTAATTGGGAAAACAGTTTTTAATATGAAAGAAGGTTTTTGGCACATAAATCCTAGCTCATATTTGTGTGCATTTAATACACCATTTGGCAGGTATAGGTTTAAAAGATTACCCTATGGGTTATGTTCAGCCCCTGAAATCTTTCAAAAAAGAAACTTTGATATTTTTGGTGATATTGAAGAATGTGAAATTTATTTTGATGATTTAATTATTGGAGGGTCTAGTGAAAAAGAGCATGATCAGATTTTAAATAAAGTCTTACAAAAGGCTAAAGCAAACAATGTAAAGTTTAATAAAAACAAGTTTCAGTTCAGAGTAAAATCAGTAAACTTTATAGGACAAATTGTTTCAAATGAAGGAATTAAACCTGATCCTAATCATGTCATGTCAAAGCCATTATAAAGATGGAAAGACCTAAAAATAAAAAAGAGTTAATGAGATTACTGGGGATGTCAAAGTACTTATCGCAGTACATACCTAACTTATCTAAGATAACCGCGCCTTTGCGTTATCTTACTAGAAGTGATATTGACTGGCAGTGGCTACCTGAACATGAACAAGCGCTTAATCTGTTAAAAAGTGAGTTAACAAAAGCACCGGTATTAGCTATATTTGATAGTTCCAAACCGTTAACGTTACAGTGTGACTCCTCTAAGGATGGCCTTGGAGTTTGTATTTTACAAAATGGACACCCTGTCTCATATGGGTCTAGAAGTTTTACAGAAACTGAACAAAGATATGCTCAGATAGAAAAAGAACTTTTAGCCATAACCGATGGCCTTGAAAAGTTTCACCAGCTAACTTATGGCAGACTTGTACATGTTCAAACGGACCATAAACCTTTAGTAACAATTGTAAATAAAGACATTTCTAAAGTGTCTTCTAGGTTGCAAAGATTATTGCTTAAATTAATTAAGTATCAAATCAAAATTGCTTATGTACCGGGTAAACAAATGTTTATGGCAGATACCTTATCTAGAGCTTACTTAAAAGACCCAGTTAAAGATGATCCAGAATTAACATATGTAGTTCACTCACTAAGTAACTACTTACCAATGACTGTGGAAAAAAACTAAGTTCAAAATAGAAACAGAAAAAGACCCAGATTTAAGTTTGCTCAAATACTTTTTTGTAAATGGTTGACCAAACACAAAATCTAAATGCCCTAATAATGTTAAATTTTACTTTAATTTACAGGACAAAATTACAGTAGATGATTTGTTATTTTTAGATGATAAGCTAATTGTACCAATTTCATTAAGAAAGGCCATGTTGACCTTAATTCATGAAAGTCATTTAGGGATTGAAAAATGTAAATCAAGGATTAATGATTAAGGACAAGAATTAAGGAAGTCATTGAATCCACCTCCATCCTTTGATAATCCAGAGCCCAGCATAAATGATCCAATCCCTCAACCTCCAATATCTAGTCCTAGACCTAACCAACCTGAGACTATTCCTACAATACAGCAAACCAGTCCTCAACCAAAGTCACCTCCATCACTAACTATGTCAAAACTTGCATCTCCTAAAATAACTTCTAGAGTTGGTAGAATAATAAGAAAACCTATGAAACTAAATTTATAAGATAAGTTTTTATATACCAGTGCAATGTTTAAATTAACTTTGTTGGAGGGGAGCTGTTGTATATTATAAAATGTATATGTTGTATATTTGACTAGAGTAGTTGAGTCACATGACTAGAGCAATTATGAAATATTGTGAGTGATATATATATATATATATAGAGAGAGAGTGCAGAAAAGGAGGTTTTTGTTTATATTCAATTATGTATTGTATACTTTATAGTCCAATAAAGAAATAACTAAATACAAACATACCAGTACCAAATGTTGTAGGAGTAAAAATAAATTTCTAAAAAATTAATATTTAATATTTAGCACCGCGTCTTACCACCCGTTCGGGTTATACGCTTTAAGTACTAATTACGCTAATGGATTAGGAATTGGGAAGGTTGAATTAGAGGAAGTGAACCCACATTTGCGTGGAGGGAGAGCGGAAAATCGTTTAGGAAAAACCACCCCCAGTTCACCCGACCGAGATTCGAACTTCGATCTCCCCGTCCTCAGCGGTCGAGCTCAACACGACTAGCGCGTTAGCCAACAACGCCACCGAGGCGGGTCTGTGTTCTTTTCATTGTAACAGCCATATTGCATTTGTTCCCCTCAATATGTCTCTATCCGGCTTTCTTGTACCTTCTTTCAACTATAACAAAAAGGTTTTGAACAGTAAAATTTACCTTTATTAGTGGTTGCATGGTATTCGTACAATAAACTCGATTGCCGGTGTTGAGGGAGGTCAAGGTTCAAATCACTGTTGGATGTATTAAAAAGTGTTTTACCTAAATATTTTAACACTCTCCCACCATACAAATGTGGTTAAATTTTCTCTAAATTTTATCTTCATCTCTACTACATTAGTATGTAAATATGTGCATAGCGCAGACAGGTAATTAGTTGCAGTGAAAAAAGAAAGATAATTAAAACTTATTTAAAAACTCGTTAGTAAAACTGTACCATTTTAATGATTTGTAATATTAAAACAAAGAGTGTAGTGTACCTGCGGACCGAGAGGCAGCCAAAGCGAAGTGCCGCGCTCTGACTGGTGGGTGGCCCCAACAGGTCTGGCAGTGATTGGTTCGGGAGGTAGAACCCTCTTCTGAAAGCAGCTTCTTCTACCTGCATTCTATCGCTAAGGTTCTCCAAGGCTCGTGTCTCGCCACCTACCCAACGCACCATTCGCTCGCCGCCGGACACTTCTTGTTGCAATCCCAGCTCCTGAGCTATCGGTGTTTTCTGAAACATCTGAAAACAGGCCCTGCACTCATATGTTATTTCTTAACATTAAATAAAAAGTATGTATGTAACTTTTCAATCAATATTTAAACCAAGTATAGACCCTTAAATCCTCAAATTTCATCAAATACTTAAAAATAATCAAATTCTAAGGATTCGATAAAATATCTGACTCATTAATTATTTTTGCAAAATTTCGAGTTGGTATTTGTTAAGGAGTTCTAATACTGCTTCATCATCAACAACTGTTTACAGCCTGTAGCCGGGTCAGTTTAGTAAAATGCCTCAATCTTCTTCTATCCTTCCACCACTCTTCCTCCATTAATTTCTTCTATTCTTCTCCTCTCACTTGAACCCTTTCTGTTAACTGCTCCTTCCATCTTTTTCTTGACCTTCCTTGTGGTATTTTTTTCTACATACTTGGTTTCAAACATTTTCTTCGACATCCTCTCTTTTTCTCTTCTTTCTTCACTTGGTCCGTGTCGTTTCTTCGTGTCTAGCAGTTGGTCTGTTTACAGATTTGTTATCTTGTGTCGATCGCTTGGTTGTCTATCACTTTGTACTCCTATACTTGAGCTTGTCTAGCAGTTGGTCCAAGTCATGTCGGCCACTTGACCCACCCAGCCTTCCAAATAATTGTTTATAGCTTGTCTAGCAGTTTGTATGGTGCCTGTTTACGCCTCTTCATCAATTCTCTTTCTGTATGGTTTTCGACCTCAACTCGCTGATACACTCTGTCCTCTTTATATAAAGAATATGCCACCCCGGATAAATAAAAGTAAGAAGTAATGTAGTGATATTTTAGGGTTGGAACAGCGCTTTTGGTGTGAGGTTTAGTTAACTATAATGTAGAGGTATCCTGGCCTTTCTGGCTCAAATGAGAAATATTTTTTGCCATAACATAAAATATTAATCATAATGAATGATTATTAAAATATTATAGTAAAAATTCCCGGTTTTAGATGCAAATTCAAGGTTATTTACAGGTTTCTCCAGGGCCTTCCAAGTTCCCAGTTTTTTCCAGGTTTGCTGGCCACCCTGTTGTCTGTGACTTGCCACACTCCAACAGCGGGCCATGGCTGATGTCATCCAGCTCGGCCAGTGAAACGAGCCAGCTTGCGTTATAGACCGGCTGGACTCAAGATGGAATATGCAAGTTTCTTGCGAAGAGGAGCCAGCCTAAGGGCGGCGTATGCAAATTCCCGGCAAAGAAGGGAGGTAGCCGTCTCATATGTTGTTTCATTCCACAACAGTACAGATAAATTAAACATAAAGTGAGTTATAATTAAGGGTGAGCCCTCGAATCCTTAAGGATAGCCGAGATTTGAGGATTTAATAAAATCTCAGAATCAAGACTAAAATTATTAAAAAAAAATGTTTTTCAACTGTTCAAATTATTATTATTATTATTATTATTATTATTATTATTAGCACAGCGTCTTACTGCCCGTTCGGGTTATACTCACTTACGCTAATGTGTAATGGTAGGGTGATTGTGAGATGAAATGGAGGACCTACAGTTTAACGTGGAATCCGAACCACGGTGGAGACCTGGCATTCCCCACATTCACAAGATGTCTTGTCAGAGGTGAAGGAAGGGTTTGGTAATCAGATAAATCTGTGCCGGGACCGGGGATTGAACCCCGGCCGCCAGCACAGAAGTCTGACACATTACCCATAGGCTGCCAGGTCACCAATAACTGTTCAAATGAATTTTGTTTTAGTGCTTTAATAATGCTTATTCATGGCTCATAACTGATATAATTATTGGATGAATTTAACAACCAGGCCCCAGAGAAGTGGTTTAACACTAACTGAATGTTTTACTGTTATAAAGAATGGATCATAAGAAAGAATGTTAAAATTTAGCTAATATTTGTAATTTCTATTACTCCACTATATTTATATTTCCTCTTATGTCCATAATTATTTAAAGATTCAGATTTGGATTTTAAATTTGGGATTCAAAGATATATTGGAGATTCGGCTTCGGGACTAGGATCTGTAAAATAGTGGATTTGACCCAACTTTAAGTGTGATATTTTATTTAATACAGTTATATTTAAGTTTAAGGAATAACAGAAAATAAGAATATATTAGTGGATGTCTGTGAATAACATTCCAGGATAGCATATGTTGCTGCACTCTGCCAGGAAGTCATTGAGGATACACATTGTATCATAATACACAGGGAACTTCATCGACTATTATCAAACACTTATTTCAAATTGTGAATGTGAGGAATGCCAGGCCTCCACCGTGGTTCGGATTCCACGTTAAACTGTAGGTCCTCCATTTCATCTCACAATCAACCCTACCATTACACATATGCATAGCGTAAGTGCGTATAACCCGAACGGGTAGTAAGACGCGGTGCTAATAATAATAATATTTCAAATTGCCATCCTCCGCGAGGCAAGCAAGTGTAACAAAGTTTGATCAACTTTTGTGTTTAATATTATTTTTCAATAAGTAAAATTAATTTTAGTTGGTAGACCTGATTTGCTTTAATTGTAAAGAGGACATTTACCGCTCCTAGCGGACCACTAAGAACTAACTCATTTCAGACACTTTGTTAAATTCAATATTATTTTTCATATTTCTTGTCAAGTCTCTTTGTAAGCTCTGCACGGTCCATAACATTATTTTAAACATTCTTTAGATATATTATAAACCTCAAACTGAACCCAGACTTACCTGGAAGACTAAATACAATCTTATATTTCACGTTGTTGAAAGCAATCATTATATTTCACGTTGTTGAAAGCAATCATTATAATGGTTCCAGCAAGTTGTAGACGATACCTGGCCGGTCCTCACTGCGCTCGCGCGGACACAGAACAGATGCCCACCACCCCGATGTCGACATATGGCTTACCACCCCGCATGCCCCTCCCCGTACTCGAGCGACCAAATATTTTGTACGTGGGAGTGAAAATAAGGCACACATGGTTTGGGTTGATAGACCACCACCCGACCTAAAAATTGGATGTTTCACGCCAAATTCTCACTTTTCGATACTATGTATAGTTCTGGATTCCAAACTTCATAAAACCAGCTTATTTCTGTCTTCTTTCCTCTTTGACCTTTCTTAAGAATTCTCATTATTTAACTCACATGTTTTTTTGAATTTTTCTTTCCTTATGCTACTGGAGGAGCCTTATCAAAGCCCGCAGAATTGATGCCGGAAGGTGAAAAGGGTGCAAGAAGAATGGACTGGCGTTAAAAAAGTGTTGAATCGGTGCTCTAAGTTTTAAGTGGAAAGTTATAATGGACCGGCACTGGCTAAACATGAAGAAGGGGCAACCGTCTTCACTGATGAACCATTCGCAAACATCTTCGACGGATATTCCATGCTTTACTGAGAATAGCAAAATTAAGGGTGATATTCCGCCATTCCTTCTACGTTACATCGTATATATATTTCATTTTCACCCGATTCTGAGCTAAATCACTTAGTACACTTCAAAATCTTATATTTGCTTTTTTTGCTCTTGCTAGACCGCTCAAGATTTACAGACCCTCACCACTAATTCACACCTCCTGAAGATATATACTTTAAATGGATAGGTCACAAGTTCTGGACCAGGCAAAGCCAGAGTTTTTTTTTGTTTCTTATTTTTTTGCAGTCATGTTATAGTAGTTTTTTCCCACCTAAATTAAGAAAACAATTTTTTTATGTCACAATATCTTATAAGGGTTAGCATTATAATTTACCATAACGTCTGGTAAGTAGGTCAACATTTCCTTTTTTTTCTATAATAAAGGTCTAGGGCTTAACCTAGAAAATACTATCCCCGTAATATATTTTTTTTATCACAGTATAGCATTCATTAATAGAACACCCTCTTTCCCTGATTCACACAGTGTGGGTTACCTTTCTAGACAGCAACCTGGACTAGCCGTGGAGATTCGCAGCATCTTGCAGGAGGGTGTAGAGAGGGGAAGGAGATCATTTCAGTGGTGTAAATAGTTCCTTACACATTTCATACGCCCCATAGGACAATGAAGATTTTTTCTTCATGAGCATCTCGATGCTTATACCTGTTTTTTTTTAAAGGTTAACTTAAGCCTAAGATTTGATAATCATTTATATGTTTATTTAATTAGAGAATTTATTAGTACACAAGATACAGCAGAGATCGAGAGACATTATAAATGGCTCCATCCGTGGAGCATGCAACAGCAGACAAAAGAAGATTCTGAGCTGCCATATTTTGTCGCCCTTCCACGGGGCAACTCTTCGAGGGACATTATACCATAGAGATTAACTTTCTTCACATGGCAACTGAATATTTCCGGAATATCTGTCATGGGTGTCCTGAAATTTAATGACAGCTTTTTCTCTTTATTTAAAGAAATTGTCGTATAACAGCACTATTTGGATTATAGATATTCAATATCTGTTGATATCATCATGTGAAGAAAATTAAACTCTGTTTGTACGAAATAAATTAAAAGCTATTGGATTTTCTATAATGAGTTTGTAGTTATTTAATTAAAATAATGATTAATAAGAATTTACTTTATATCAAAGGATTTATTATTTTGAGGAAAACCTCTTTTCGCTTATTGAAGTAATTTGTAATATATATTTGGAAGGAGGTAAAAGGAAGGTGGATAGAAATCAGGGCCTCTAATCATAAGTAAATTTTAATTCAAATGTATCTAAGGAAAGATAATAAATAAAATAGAGATCACATTTTTTTTATAACACAACATAATATGATTAATAAGTGAACAACCCCTACAATGTTACCTTGAACTCTTCCGCTAGATATTGTGGCAGGACCCCAAACTTGACACCAGTAAAATCCAAGTCGTCAGCGGGTCGAGATGGTTTACCAATCACTGATACAGTATGCTAGAGTCAAATGTTTAATACATTAGATCAAAATATAAAACACAGGTCTTTTTAATTTTGAGCATTGATATTTTTTTAGGAATGGAATATTCAAATCCTTAAGAATACTCAAGATTCAAGGTTTTGAAAAAAGTAAAAAGAGATCTGAAATATCAAAACTCTTGTCCAAATGTTTCCCTTAACATAAAATTATCTTTTAATAGCTATTATTATGTTTATTAATTTTTCCAAAATAATTATAAGACAAATCTAATAACCCAACTCACCGTCATCAACTGTTTCCAAACTATGGCCAGGTCTCTTGAGTAAAACACCTCCATCTTCCTCTGTCATTCCTTCTTTGATCGCTTCCATTCTCCTCCTTCCCCTTGCACAATTTTTGTTATTTGCTCCTCCCATCTCCTTGGTCTCTCTGCAATATTCTTCTTACATAGTTCATCTCCATCATTCTCAGCCTTGCTTCCTCTCCTATCTCATGTACTCTTTCCCGGATAGCTTCATTCCTCATCTTGTTTCTCCTTGCGACAACTAACATGCTCCTCACAAATGTCATTTCCATGGCCTTCACTTTCTTAGTCTCTTTTACATGCAATCTCCATTTTTGTACTGCATTTGTGACTATGAGTACAAAGTACGCCCTTGGTAGCACTTCTTACACTTATAGACACTTCTCTCAATATCAGGTATCTTATACACCAATTACTATCCTCATCTTATTAGATCCTCTCTACTCCCAGCCTTCACCTCAATCATGCTTCCTAGCATGACTTTACACTTCACCATGCTATATTCCACTGCACTGCCTCATTTCATTCCTGTACTTTCTCTTCCTTCTCACGGCTTTCATTCCTCCCCGAGTTTTCCTGCCACTTTATACATGGCCATTTCCATTATCATTACAAACAGTAGGGGTGAGAGAGCACTCCTCCGCTTCTCTCAATTTTTTTTATTTGGAGCCACTTCCTCCCACCCCTACTGTGTCTTAACATAGCTCATGTTATCCTCATACATTCTCGTCATTCTCATTACAACTTCTCTTCCCCCTCCAGCCTCCTCCGCTGTTTTCCATACTTTATTTCTAACCACACTATCATATACCTACACCAAATCCGTAAATATAACCAACAAGACCTTCTCACATTCATAAAACTCATACCTCCTTTCCATCAGCTGTCATATAGCTAAGATCAAGTCCATTGTAGATCTCTGTTCCCTAAATCCGTATTGTTCCTCTTTCTACAGTGCTTTCATTTATTTATTTTTGTCTCTTTTCTAGTATATTCTCACATATTTTTGTACAGTGGCACATCATTGTTATTCTCCTATAATTTGAACACCTTTTATTGTTTATTTTCTTAAAAATCGGTAATATAATACCCTTCTTTCAGTTTTCCGGCACTCTGTTCTCCTACCATTTCACTCTCGGAACTCCGTATAACCATTGTATTCCTGTTTCTCTTACAGATTTTATCATTTTCAAAAGTTTGTTCATAGCTGATGCTTTTCCCTGTTTCATCCTCCATAATACATCTCATTACGTCTTTCCATGCGAGATTCACTTCCTTCTCTTCCCCTAATTCTTCATGCTCATTTGCTTCATTCTCATCCCTTTCCTCTTATGGGTTGAACATACTCTCAAAATATCTTTCATGGTTCCTTTTCTTCTTCTCCTGTCATCATCATTCAGCCTTCTTCATCCATCATTCTAACTTTTTGTCTTCCCTCTCCCCTCCTGTTTTATACCTTGCTATATAACACCCTCTTAATCCTTACACATCCCTTTCCAGGATCTCTGTCCATTTTTGCATCCAACTCTGTCGGGCTTCCTGTGCCACCCACTTCGCTCTTCTCTCCTTGTCTCTACAATTATCTTCTTTTGTTTCCTCATTCTCATTCTTATAATTCTTTCTGAACACTTTGATATTTTCCTCTACTTCTTCCTTCACTCAGTCATTCCACCAATGTGATTCCTTTCACTTCCTTATATCACTTGTCCTCTCACATAGATCCTCTGCATTTCCCACCAAACCTTTTTCTTAAATCTTTCCCATTCCACCTCTACCTTTTGTATCTCATACTTGGGCATTAAGCTTCTTGCCTTTCTTAAATACAGCTATTTTTCCTCTTCATTTTTAAAACCTCCACACCATTATCCTTCCTCCTTGTTTTCCTAATTTTCTCTTGAATTCCCATCCCTCTATGTCTACTATGTACAACCTGTGGACTATCTAAAGACACACTTAGTATTACCTTAGTGTTTACAGTCTGCCTTTTCATTTCCTTGTCCATATGGAAGTAATCTATTGCAGACCTTTGCTCCTCATTCCAAATGTATCAAGTAATTTTACGGCTTTCCCTCTTCTTCTTGAACCAACAGTTTACCACCTTCATTACATTCCGTGCACACAGTTCCAGTAGCTCATTTTTCTCTCCCCATCCATCATGTCCTAACACTTCTTCAAAACCTTTTCTCTCCTACCCTACTTGGGCATTAAGGTATCCCATCACCAATTGCCTTTCTAGTTCTTCATCGAATTTTCCCTTCTCTTCCAAGAGGGATTCAACTTATGGTGATTATACCTGTAGCAATTCTATTTGCTTCCCTTTGGCCATAATTATTATTTTAATGATATAATCACTGGTCCACTTCACCTCTTCTTCCCACCCTATTCTCTCTACCATCCCTACACCATTTTCCATCTAGTGTTTGGTGAATCCTTTCCTCATCTTCTGCACTCCCCTCCGTCTCCACTTAGTCTCACTCAATTCCAAACATCCAGTCTCCGCTTCTCCAACGTGTCCACAATCTCCTCCACTCTTCCAGTAAGCGTCCCAAAATTCAGAGTCCCTATTTGTAGCATATGGATGTCTTTATTTTCAGTCCGGCATTTGACTGTTTTTGTTTGCTTTGGCCACTGGCTTACTAAGCCTGTCGTTGTCTATTCCTGAGTAGCAGGGTTGCCGACGCTGACTGGCCAAACCCTGTTCCAAGCTTGTTGGTTTTGGCCCTGACCAGTCTCCTCTGCAGTTGACTTGGCTTCTGATGAGGTTCAACCCAACCTCTCTTACGTCTATGGTAAAAATTGAAAACACTAGTGTCTAATAATCAACTTGCTATGCTATGTATACATCATAATATTATTTTATCCTGTAATGAATGCAATATTATCACTTGATTATAAGTTTTTGAAGAATAGTCGTAACTCATAATTTCATTTTACCTAATGCAACATAGAGTACAAAATTTGTAACAATTTGCAAGTTTCACCCCACTTAGAGATAAATGGAGACAGTTTTTTCAATGTATATATTCTCATAAATTCAAGTATGTTTTCAAGTATGTTTACAATTGTCAAGAACTCTGTCTTTATTTTATTTTTTTGTTACTGTTATTGTTGTTATAAAGGTCATAGGGTTATTATTGTTGTTGTTAATCATTATAATACAATGTAGAACCACTTTACATTAAATGTAAAGTAAGTGGTATTGAAGGAAGCCAACATGAAAGGGGAGTTAAGTTAGGCCTTGCTCACCTCTCTTTTAATTTCTTCTTAAACTTCTAACTTCTACATACTTCCACAGCTAGTCATTGTTTTAATTTTCAGAGTTATTCCTTTTTCGAGACATGTATTTCTGTGTGAATAAATGAAGAGAGAAGTGTGTTTGTTCCTATCTAGGTCAAACCTTACTATTCTTTCAGGTTGGCTTTCTTCATTATCACTTTACATTATTGTACAGTGTTTCTACATTGTCTTGTTATACATTTCCAAGTCGTAGTAGTGGTAGTGGTGGTAGATAACTTTAATATACAGTACAGTTATATTCTAGTTATGAAGTTAAATACTAATTACTAAACATTTTTCCTGATGAACAATTAGCTTAGCTGACATAAAATAATTGCTTGATTTTTTTTTTAAAGCTTAATTTCATTTTCTAAACTAATATGTTTTAAGCCCCATTCATTGTTTTGCACTCATTTGTTATCCATGATGGTGGATATATGCAGTTATTTAGTATCAATATCCAAACAATCTTTTTGAGATATAAATGCATACATTTATGGAGATAATGTTGACAGTAGACACATCATATATTAATAACAATTATAATGCATCTTGGTGGATAGTCTGAATGCGCAATATTATTATTATTTAGCACCGCGTCTTACTACCCGTTCAGGTTATACGCTTTAAGTACTAATTACGCTAATGGATCAGAAATTGGGAAGGTTAAATTAGAAGAAGTGAACCCGCATTTGCTTGGAGGGAGAGTGGAAAACCATTTAGGAAAAACCACCCGCAGTTCACCCGACCAAGATTCGAACCTCGATCTCCCTGTCCTCAGCAGTCGAGCTCAACACGACAAGCACGTTAGCCAACTACGCCACCGAGGCGGGTGAATGCGCAATAAAATGTCAAGCCCCTAAAAAAGGAATAAAAAGGTAGCTATAATAAATGTTGTGCAGCCAGGTAAGGGCAAGCGAGCGGTCTCCGCTGGACAAGTATCGGCCACAGCTCACGATGTTATGGGAGGGACAAGTATCGGCCACAGCTCACGATGTTATGGGAGGGACAAGTATCGGCCACAGCTCACGATGTTATGGGAGGGACAAGTATCAGCCACAGCTCACAATGTTATGGGAGGGACAAGTATC
>CABEEJ010004338.1:0-16823 GCA_901482245.1 Timema douglasi
TGAGCCTCATTTGTGTGTATCAAGGGCAATTTTTCCTCACATTGTGGAATATCATCTTCTTTACAAACAAAAATTAGACCGGATCCTTAAAAAAAATCCTTAGATTATATGATAGTTTAAGCTACCACTGTTTAGAATAATTATAGATGACTAAGCCCCGACACAAAACTAGTCACTAACGCTGTAAACACTCACCTTTTCCGTGGTTGTTTCTACTGGGGATAGTAGGAAGTTCTGACCGAATTTCAGAGGTTCCCCATCTCTGTTAACCGTGTCTGCACTAGAAACAATCAAAATAACATTGTCTAAAAATTCATTCAATTAATTCATCAAATTATAATACGTAATAATATAGTTATTCTATTTATTGCTAAAGGTGACCTACTGGTCTAGGGGTAAGGTGTCACACTTCTGTACTGGGGGCCCGGGGTTCAATCCTAGGTCCCGGCACAGATTTATCTGATTGCCAAACCCAACCCAAACGTCTATTAATCACAACTTGTGAATGTGTGGAGTGTCAGGACTCCACCGTGGTTCGGATTCCCCGTTAAATTGTAGGTCCTTCATTCCATTTTTCAATCACCCTACCATTACACATTAGCGTAAGTGCGTATAACCCGAACGGGTAGTAAGACGCGGTGCTAATAATAATATTATTTAATGTTCAACCCTTGACAATCTTTAAAAGGCGACAGGTTGTACACAAGTGTATAGCACGTCACAGAATTCTGTTGTACCGTGGAATTGTTCTGGCTAAAATTAAATGTAGCTGAAGTACCCATATTGAACTTTTAGAGTCCCGGGTTTGATTCTTGTCACAGGGTGAAAGTGTACCATTGTGAAATTGTGTTTCTCCTGTTATCACTTAGTGGGGAATAAATAAATTGCCCAGGGTTTTAGTAATCTCTCATACGAACTTTGTTTAAGGTCAACATTGATAAAATTTTACTACACTAATGTTAGTCTATATGTATAATAAGATATTGTAGAAACACTGTACACTAATTTAAAGTAACAAACACAGTTCTCTCTTCATTAAAAGTGTAAGAAGAAACTATATTTGTTCTTATTCAGGCCTAACCTAACTATCCTTTCAGGTTGGTTTCCTTCTCTAACACTTACTTTACATTAGTGTATAGTGTTTATACACTGTCTTACTATACATTTCCAAGCCATTGGGAAATAATTCATTTTATTATATTAATGTTATTCTATAAAATCTCTTGAAAGTGACACCTGCAGGTAACATGACTTGACGTATGAATACGTGAACGAGGACCTAGTAACTTGTCTAGCTGTCCTATGAAGGTTGGACTTGCACTATCCTCCCAACATGTTGCTCGTGACTAAGTAGTTCCCTTCTGTCTTTCGGAGATGACTTGTGGTTGGTTTCCAGCGGATTACACTTTCGTTTCCGTAATTAGTTTGGAGAAATGAGCACTTGCGTCATCCCCACATATGAAGCTTAGGAGGAGGAGGGGGACGTCAAATGGAAACCATTTCTGATTCAGACCCCTTCTCCAGTGACGTGGCGTGAAGTTTAGCCAGGGTAGGCAGATCTTGGTGGGTTTTCTTCACCGCGTCTTATTACCGGTTCAGGTTAGACACATTTATGATAATTACTCTAATAGGGTAGGTATGGGAAAGTAAGCATTTTAGAGGTAGTGTACCCGCATGTTCGTGAAAGGGGAGTGTAAAACCATTCAGGAATAAATACTCTCAGTAGACACGACTGATATTTGATTCCCGATCTCTTGATCATCAGCAGGCCTAACACGAGAGTGACGCCTTAGACCATCTGGCCACTGAAGTGGGTTACTGCATACCATTTAGATACAGGATATGACAAACTCGAACATACACATACCCGATTCAGTGGTCGCATGGTCTAAGGCGTGACTCTCGCAGTAGACTAGACCACCGATGGCGGGGAGATTAATATTCGAATATCGGACGGGTGTATTGAGGGTGGTTTTTCCAATGGTTTTCCACTCTCACTTCACACAAATGTGGGTACACTTTATCTAAATATAGCCTTATAAATCCCTAAAAACCATTAGTGCAATTAGTACATAAGCGTATAACCCGAACGGGTAGTAAGATGCGGTGCTGAAAAACATTATAGATAGAGTTAAAATGATGATTTCGCCTCCAGGTACGACCATACGACCATACGACCATCTAAAATCCCCCACAGACCGGCAGGTCTGGCGCGTGAAAGACCACATGGACCTGTAGCGTGCCAAGTATCAAGTTTGGATGAAATCCATCAAACCATTTCGTCTGTAGTTCCAGCTACAGACAATCATATAAAACCGACTTTTTTATGAGGGAGAGGGGGGGGAAAATAAAGTGTCAAATTACATCGTAATATCGAGTAGAAAATTTTCCACGATAGCAATACTTTCTCTATATGGAAAAAACTAAACTGTTGACCATATTTAGGGGACCTCAGAAAACATTGCAATTTACCCCTCTGACCCCTATTTTACTATGTAAACAGTGTATGTATCCCTTGCCACGAGAGTTATTGTTTTGAGCCTGTGGGCTCACAAAGCGACCGCTCGACAGATGACGACACAGTCCAAGGTCACAGAGAGAGCCGTATGGCCGGTCCTTCACCCAAGCGGCTCCTGTTGGGATGATGCGTTACACCCCCCTCTCCTCCCTAGTGCGGCATGACAAGGAAGTACGGGAGGGGCACGACACCACCTGCCAAAACGTCACTACAACCATTAGCTCCAACCACTAAATAAGGGGGCATCGAACCGTGAAGTGAGGCGTATTTACAAAACTCATCTCGCTTTTCAAATAATATGTAAAGTACGAGTTACCGTATTGAAACAACATATTATCATGACAAAAATTACCCCTTAATAATCTCTCACCTACTTTGTGTTGGACTAGACTGCTTATGACGGGGATATTGAGGTTCGAACCTCGGTCGGGTGAACTGAGGGTGGTTTTCCCTAAATGGTTTCCCACTCACCCTCCAAGCAAATGGGGATACACTTCCTATTAAATAAAGCCTCCTTAATCTCTAAAACCATTAGCGTAATTTGTACATAAGCATACAATCTGAAGTAGTAGGATGTGGGGCTAAAAAACATAAGCTCTTTACTATTATAAAAGTGCATTATAACCTTTTTTCCCCTGCGTCTTACTACCTGTTCAGGTTATATGTATATATGATAATTACTCTAGTGGGGTGAGGATGAGGAGGGAAGGATTTAAGAGGTAACTACCCGCATTTGCGTGGTAGGAGAGTGGGAGACAATTTAGAGAAAAAAAACCTCAGAATACCCGGCCGGGATTTGAATTCCGATCCCCCATCATCAGCAGGCTAATTTAACACGAGAGTGATGCCTTAGACCATTTGGCCACTGAAGCGGATAACATCGATAATGCTAGTATACTTTTACAATAATAGAGAACTTATTAAGTGGTAAGTTTTTTGGCACGATACGTTACATAGCTTCTGAGAAGAGTGTACTTTTAATATCATGTGGAGTTTATGCAAATTATTCAAGTAATAACTACGCTAATGTAATAGGGACGAAAAAGTTAAAATTTGAGAGGAAATGTACCAACATTTGCTTGTAGGGAAAGTGGGAAACAACCCTAAATAAACTTGACCTGGATTTGAACTCCGATCTTCTCCTTCACCGGCAATCCAGTCTAACATGAGATTGGCCATGCTATCACCGTTGCGGGTTATGTATTTTATCAATAAAAAAGTGAATCAAAACACTATAATTAGTGGAATTAATATATTTATAAATATATATTCTTCACCTAAGTATTCGATAAACTTTGGTCCAATTGTTTGTCATTTAAACGCCTTGCCAGCTATTATAGTGTATTGCTACACGTCTTACAGTCCACTCAGGATATTTTAAGAGCAATAAAGGGGATTTTTAAGTAAATGGTTCAGCTGAGGAGAGCATGTGGTACCTTATATGGAAAATATTACAGTACTAGGCTAGGCTAAGATTCGAACTACGGCCTCCTTGGTCAGAGTCAAGCACGCTGACACTGGTTGCTATTTAACTTAATAACACCTTCAGGGGAACCGAAAGACACGAAACAATATACCAATAAATTTTTTTTATTCTGTTCATTATTCAAGGCAAATGAAATTAAAAACAATTTAGTTCTAGAAGACCTCACATCGGTGAGCACGTGGACTAAATGTCTAAATTAAATCTAGTCTACCCTTAGGACACAGAGCTGAAACTCAGGTTCGATTCCTAGCACGGCTGAAAAATGTATCATAGGTGAGAATTGTGGGTTAACCCGTTCACAGTGATAAGTTAATTGCCGGGGGCTGGACGCTGTGCAAGTGTTAGATTTAACTTAGCTCATAAGTCGTGGTTTGATATAATCAGTCGGTTCAGTAAGTGTACTTTAAATACCGCAAATAAATTAAATGAAAAAAATGTACCTTATCTTAATGTAGATTTTTTTAGCACCGTGTTTTACTACCCGTTCGGGTTATACGCTTGTATACTATTATTATTATTATTATTAGCACCGTGTCTTACTACCCGTTCGGGTTATACGCTTGTATATTATTATTATTATTATTATTATTATTATTAGTACCGCGTCTTACTACCCGTTCGGGTTATACGCACTTACGCTAATGTGTAAAGGTAGGGTGATTGTGAGATGGAATGGAGGACCTACAGTTTAACGTGGGATCCGAACCACGGTGGAGGCCTGGCATTCCCCACATTCACAAGATGTCTTGTCAGAGGTGAAGGAAGGGTTTGGTAATCAGATAAATCTGTGCCGGGACCTAGGATTGAACCCCGGCCGCCAGCACAGAAGTCTATATACTAACTACGCTAATGGTTTTAGAGATAAGGTTACATTCAGAGGAATTGTACCCACATTTGCGTGGAGGTAAAATGGAAAACATCTCTCAGTACATCTGACCAAGATTCAAACCTCGATATCCCCATCATCGGCAGTCTAGTCTACTGCGAGAGTAGCGCGTTGGACCTAGGGATGTGGTATAGAAAAAAAAAGTATCGATATTGTACTCAATAAAAGTATCGGAAGAAAAATATCGATAATGCATAAATATGTAAAGAAAAGTATCGATAACATTAGGTATCAGTTTCGAAATTTTAATCTGTAACAAGGTTTTATTTTATCTAAAACAATAATTTCAACTTTTACATCATAACTGTATTTCCATATTTAGTTAAACACTGAAAATTATAATGGTTTTTAATACTTTAAAACAAATTTTACAAGATGCTTTTTCACTATCCAACTTCTTAAAAAAAACTTCCATAATTCACTTCTGGAGGTGACATTTATTAACAACACTCTTCTGTTTATATACTCTATCAAGATAGATTATTAACTATTGCCAAACAATAGAATAATAGACGCCCTTTTCTACTTCATCTGCTTGGGACACATTGAGGTGACTGAGTTCATTGGGCTCTACAAAAGATTATTTTGTTTAGTTTTTTATGAGCGTGCCCATTGATAAATAAAGGGGTAGTAGACTGGTCGCGAATCGCAGTGTAATTTATTCTTCCTATTCGACCATACGGCCACAGAAGCGGACGTTTTTAGTGTAATAAAATGCTGATATATTGGATAGTTAGTAAGACGCAATGTAATAAAATGGTAGTTGTAGAAATACAGGGATGTAGCCTGTCAGTCTGAGTAGCATGTCTGCAATAAAATCCTTAGTAGCTACTAGATGCAGCTCTGTGCGTCGTAAACTTTTACATAACTCTCCATGAGCCGTCAAACGCTCGGTAAAATTATGTTGCCCTGTCTATATGCGAATGTACTTGCCTAGGTTTCGAATAAATGGCTCTGGAAAGTATTTTGCGTCATTGTTTCAATCGAGGTTGGTGAAATAACCGTTAAAAACGGTGGGGAGATACTTCAAGTCATGTGATCACCAGCAGTCTACCTATAAAATAACACTAAACTCACCTCGGTGGCGTAGTTAGCTAACGCACTAGTTTTTTGTTGAGCTAAACTGCCGAGGAGGGGGGATTGAAGTTATTAGTACTTAAGCTTATAACCCAATTTAAATTGTTTTTTTAATTAATTTACTTTTTGAGACCAAGCTGTAAACTTTTCAACTAACACAATTTCAAGTGTGTGTGTGTGTGTGTGTGTGTGTGTGTGTGTGTGTGTGCTTAGCTTTATAGCCACACAAAAATATGAGTTTCATGGAATACTAATTTGCACATTAAAAAATGTCTTAACTTTAGGATAACTGTATTTTCTAAACTGCTCTATCATACATCGCACAGCACGTCCTCAGGTTGCAGATAGAGGATACGGCCTTCATAAATAAAGGGTATCCGCGGATATATTAAATAAGCAGTCGTGTACAGCCTATAGGGGTGGTCCTCCAATTGAGAGTTGGGCGTGGGCTTGAAAAATTACCATCAAGAAACTAGGGATAGAGAGTGATTAGGTGGACTGGATAGGACTAGCTCAAGATAGAGATAGGGTGTCAAGAGGTGGACTGGATAGGACTAGCTCAAGATAAGGATAGGAGCGTACATTTGTAAATAAAATAATGAGTGAACTTTCAAATCCTTAATGACATAGAGTGAGTAAAAGGAAAAGGATTAATAAACATTTTGGGAAACGCTTCAGGATTTTTTAAAAAACCACCCTCAGTTCAACTGATTGGGGGTCAAACCCCGGTCTCCCCGTCCTTGTCAGTCAGGTCTAGCACTAGAGTGACACGGTAGAGCACGCGACCACTGTGGATCTGATATTATTGTTGTTGGTATTACTCCTTATTGCCGATGTGCAGGCTGGCTCTTAGTGGCGAGCAAATTTACCCAATAATACCCAACCTTAATTACTAGCAATTTTTTTTACTTTTCATATCTCTACAAACTAATTCCCAATGTATTACAAGTATATTTTGATTATCTATTGAAAAAATCTATCAAGTTTTGATTATTAGTACGTTAATGTGCTACAACGCGAGAAATTGGGAATAGAGAAGTTTCGTTGAGTGGTGCGAGCGTGTGGCAACACTGCGGACTCAACTTTAAATGTATTGAGTCTAATTTTGAGAGATTTACTCGTGTTTTTTACTTTCTCCTACCAAGAGAAAGTAGAATATTGTGACCATGAAAAAAATCTATCTTTATATTATGATAAACGTTTATGTTATGTGTCAGCGGTTCCCAATCTGGGGTACGCGTATCCTCACCAGGACGTTTGCGAATACGCGAAAATATTTGAATAATGGTGGAAAGAATTATATTAGAGGTGTAAGACGAAAGATCAGTCAAAAGTTATGCAAATAGCTCTACAATATGGCGAGGGGCTGTGTGGGTTTTCTTCTGTATTTTACCTTGAGGAAATTATTTCAATATTTCAAACATAATAGTATAGTTTTATAATTATTAATAAATTAATAAATATGTTAAATGTGTTAGTTTTTATTGTAGCGTTTGCTTTTTGAATTAAGCTTATTATCACATTGATTTTTTTAATATTAGCCCAATTTTTAAATTTTTTTTCAACAAATAAAACAGGAATAACTACTAAACATTTTGATCAAAATTAAGAGCACAATTTATAAAAATGGGCTTCCAAGTGTTACGCAAGTGGAAAAATGATTGGGAGCCGCTGTTATATATGAACCCGAAGCAAAAAAAAAGTGTATTGTACAATGCTGTCTGTTCCCATGTCTGTCTGTCTCTCTGTCTGTCCCTGGCCATGGATCCAAAACGGTAGGATTGATTTTATTCAAGTTTGACATACAACGTGTATCTAAAGCATTGCATCAAACTTTGGCAGGCTATTCCTGGGGTGAAAATAGAATAATTCCCATCAGCAACCTAGGGTGCATCTTGACTATTAAGGGCGGTATTCACCCCTAAAGATAGAGCTAAATAGGACTGTTGTGTGAAATATTATGAAAACTGCTTAGGGTATTACAACGAATCTTTGTATACTACTTATTGAAACCTTGATCATTAATAAACTAAATGTGCTGTTACCGTTACCCACCCCCATCATGTAAAAAGGGGGGGGGGGGAGGTTGTAACACATTTTTCTGCAATAAAATATGTCAGAGTATGTATTACTAATTTTGACTTAATATTACAAAACATGGAGTAAAAACTAACAAATAAGGTGTCTTGGAGAAACTGTCTAGCTTTCTCCGTTTCCGAAATAATCCCACATGTTTGATTTCGAAGACAAGTGTTAATTCCTGCCAGGTAGGCAGCCAGTATAGCTGCTGCGAGGCCACCAGGCTCTCCTCACCTTAATACGTTAGACTTTTTCTGTGGGGCTCTTTCAAAGCTTTGGTGTACGAGACAACCATTGAATCCGAGGAAGACCTGTTAGCCAGGATAGGTGCTGCATGTGATAAGGTTCAAGAAACACCACGTGTTTTCGAAAGATTACGCAAGTCATTGATACGGCACCTCAATTATTGCAATGACGTTAGGGGCCGCCATTTTGAACACTTGCTATGAATTTGATTTTGAAGCTAGGTACTAAAACATACAAGAACTACAATTAATATTTCTTAATTTAGCTTTCAATACTCGAGTGAGTGTAATGATTAAAATCCCACCCAAGTGTGAACTGTGTAAGCATAATTTATTAATGTGATAAATAGAAACACATCGGAGCTTATGAAGAAGTAAAAATATCTTAGTTTCTCCATCATTACACGCAAACCAGCCTTGTTTACCAAATGTGCGTGATACAGTCACACGTGCCGGTAAAATTTTTTAAACAACTGCAGTGCGAAGTAACTCTGCGATTCTGGTTGCCTACCTGGCAGGCATTTACACTTGTCTCTGAGCTAAAACTTGTGTATTATCTCAGAAACGGGGAAAGCTAGACAGTTTTTCCAAGACACCTTTTTTTGTTAATTTCTAATCCTTGTTTTGAAATCTTAAGTCAAAATTAGTAATACTTACTCTTTCATATTTTATGCAGAAAAGAGTGTTACAACCACCCCTTTTTAACATGATGGGGGTGGGTAACGGTAACAGCACATTTAGTTTATTAATTATCAAGGTTTAAATAAGTAGTATACAAAGATTCGTTGTATTAACTTAATAAGTTTTCATAATATTTCACACAATAGTCGTTTTTAGATCTATCTTTAGGGGTGAATACCACCCTTAATATTTAAGATGAACCCTAGGCTGCTGATGTGAATTATTCTATTTTCACCCAAGGAATAGCCTGCCCCTCCATTTCATCTCACAATCACCCTACCATTTCACATTAGCGTAAGTGCGTATAACCCGAACGGGTAGTAAGACGTGGTGCTAATAAATAATAGCCTGCCAAAGTTTGATGCAATGCTTTAGATACACGTTGTATAACTTTTACAAGGCTATACTTTTAATTATATATATTTTTTACCCTATCCCTCCAATTAAGAGTAGTTTACTAATGAGTGAACTTTTTAAATTCCAAATTTTTTTGAAAATGGCTTTAACTATTTTGCTTAAAATGCATATTCAGGATTTCTTTGACATGACAAATAGCAATATATAATTGATTTTTGGCGAAAATTCGATGAAGAATATCTTACTGATGGAAATTTTTGAAAATTCAAAATTTTTCAAAAATAGCTTGAGAGATTTTGTTCAAAATGCAGTCTATATCTGGAGATTGTGTGGTATCACAAATTATAATGTAGGGCCTATAGTTGTTTTAGGGTTAAAAACTTATTTGTAGGTAACAGACGACTGATTTTTCAAAACCTTGAGATATTTTACAATTGATAACGATTTGGTTCCAAATGGGTATCTTGAGAGTGTTTGAGATGACAAATAATAATTTAAACTTATTTCTGGGGTAAAAATTAATTTATGGGTAGTTTACTGATGACTGATTTTTCATAAACTCGAACACATGAAAAATTGTACTGAGTAGTTTTTTTTTTTAGTAAAAACTCGTTAAAGGGTAGTTTACAAAAAACTGATTTCTTAAAAATATGAAATGTTTAAAAAAGGCTCTAATAGTTTTGTTTAGAATGGATATTTGGGAGCTGTTTATTTCTCAAAAAATATTGTGTACATTTTTTTGGGAATAGTAATTTACTAGTTTTGTAAATTTTGAAAATATTTATACATATTGATTTTGTTAAAAATAGATATCAGGGGACTATTTTATATGATAATGAATGCTGTGTCAATTTTCTAAAATAAATTAATTTAAGGTTAGTTTTTTAGGACAGACTATAGAAGATATGAAATTTTATAAATTGGCCTTAAATATTGAGTTCAAAATAGGTATCTAGAAATAGTTTTTCATGATAAATAGGATTACATTTTTGTTTTTACAAATATCAAATAATTTTAATGTGGTTTATAAATAGACTAGTTTATTTTCGAAAATGTAAAATTTATTAAAAAATATTTGAACAATTTCGTTTAAAGTTTATAAATTAAGAGTTTTTATTGTTATTAAAAGATGATGTATTTGTTTTTATGAATACAACTTATTTAAGGATAGTTTACTGAAGCGTTATTTCTGAACATTTTCTTAGAAGTGTAATACACTAACTATATATGAGTAAGTTGGTTCGATTGTGTCATAACATTTATTTAATACAAGTCTTTGAAAATAAAATTGGTTGCTTAGTTCTTTGGTGGACACATTTCCCTCTTTTCTCAATGTTTCAGCAACAGTGTATAATACTATTCACTTTCCTTCCTCAAACAAATTGAAACACTAAACTGTATAGCTTTTTATTCTGACCTGAGGATGATGTCAAAGCTTTAATAACGTTGCAGGAATTGCAGCAGTATTTACAAGAAACAGCGAATTACAGATAAGAAAGAAATTCAATTTTCACATTTTAAATTTCTTTTTATATCTTGTATTTTCTCAATTCTCACAAATAATTATGTTTAAAATTCTCAATATAATACAAAGGCATGTAATTTATGCATGATTGCATCATACTTTCTTAACAACACATAGTTTTAATGTAATTTGACCCAAAAGTCTACTAAGATTTATAAAATGTATTGAACTGTTAAGATGTTTTGTTATAATTTCAATTATTTTTCTATGTCTTGCATGTTAAATTAACACAATTTGTACATTTTACTGAAAATTGAATTCCATTATATATAATCGTAAACGTTCCTTGTTAAACTATGAAAAATGTTTTTCAAAAATTACTCACTTACTTATTCTTACTCTATAGATTTATCAGTGGCGTGTCGTGGGATGTTGACAGGGTAATCAGAGCTTGTAAAATGTGATTTGTGCTCATCCACTGAATCCCATTTTGACCAATCTCCCATGGGAATGTTATGTTCGTCAATACCCGATCAATGAGTGTCTTACTGGCTTTTGAGAACAATTCACAGGTCAAGTTTAAACTAACTCTGCTTATTCTAGCAACATTCCAAGACACGCCACTGGGTACTAGTAACTCCCAAGCTCGTTGCCACACTTACAAAATTAAGCCACCTATCCCTATATAGAGCTAGTACACAGTATAATAAAGTTTGTTCGATTGGGTCGTACCTATTAGTCTATAATATTTTATTAATAAAATAGCGTTGTCCTTTCAATAAAATATAAAAAACATACCAAATTAAAAATTATTTATATAAGATTATATATATCTATGTTAAGTAAGATGCCACACTAAAGACTTTCGACCATTAAAATATGGTCAGAGAACTTAAGGGTACAATCACCAATAGCAAACTATAAGCTATATAACCCAAGTTGTCACAATCAACCTCACAAACGCACAGTAAGGCCTATTTCAGACGAGCGCGCTCGAGTCGGTTCTGCGTGAGAAACTTATAATTAGTAGAAGGTTGGAGAATGGCTGTTTCATGAATCTCGAGTAGACAATGTTCATACCTTTCTTTTGGTAAACATTTCAGTATATCAGTTTCATCGTTTGAGAAACTGTGTATGTTGAACTGTCCGCTCCAGAAAACAGATACAACCATGAGAAGACGCGGCAAATTTCCAACCACATTCAATTTTCTTTGTTTGATTGCTATAATCATTACAGCCTACAATTCTGGTCATGGTCAAATTTCTTCGATTGAATGTCCTATATCGAAGACTTATACAGTCCAATTTTCATAGGAAGGGTCTATTTGAGGTATTTAACGTGCACTTTCTGAACCGATTGATTATATCAGCACACGATAATTTCTATGAGCGAAAGAAAACGGGCTAGCCAATTTTTGTCGAGAAAGGTATTTTCACACATCTTCCAGGGTTCTTTTACATGGAACAATCGACATGGGACCGACGGCTTTACTTCCTCTCCGAAGGAAGTTGTGCCACGGATTTTAATCGCTCAAAAAAATCTGTCAACCCCGGCTGGGCTAGAACCCACAAACGGGTCCTGAGTTGAGCACATTACCCCAAAACCATCGAGGTCGATAGGAAGGGTTTTTCTGACAGAAAAGTTTCTAGATCAACTTTAATGTATTCATACTTCAAGCCATGTGATCACCAGCAGTCTACCTATAAAATAACACTAAACCCACCTCGATGGCGTAGTTAGCTAACCCACTAGTTTTGTGTTGAGCTAAACTGCCGAGGAGGGGGGATTGAAGTTATTAGTACTTAAGCTTATAACCCAAACGGGTAGTAAGACGTGATGCTAACTATTATTAAAATAACACTGGTACCACTTAATGACTAGATCTTGTGAAAATACTAATAAATAGACCTAAAATATAATTAAAAATAATTAGTGAATAAATGTAAACAAAAATAAATGTCTACCTAACATTTCTTTATGAAGAGTGGTAGTGATTGAATTTCACAAAGAAATTACTCAATTAGGAACTATTCAGAACATTAAAGGAATAAAATATATTCCAATTAAAGTACATTACTAAGAGTTATATGTTAAAAGAAAACTCTGAGTAGTTTATTTAGTTTTACATAGAAGCTAGATGCTGTACATAATAAAAACCAGTTTTGGATAGGTTTAGGATATGATTTGCTAAACAAATACTAAAAGTAAATAATAAATTTCTTAATGAGAAGTGTGATGCTGTTTCTGTGCACATAAAAACTTCAGGCTAGGAGGGGGGAAAGGTTTCTTTTATCACCAGCAGCTCTGGTTCAAAATAAAAAATAATAATTTATTTTTAGGAAAGCCGCTCGCTCTTATATGTTTTTACAAAGTGAATGATAAATCTCACAGCTTTCCGCGCTAAAGCAAGATATTCATGACAAAAACTCAGCCAAAAACTAATTAAATAAACCTTACCAAAGTTGTCCTTCAGTGCAGTGTCACACGACAGTTCAACAATAAATGGATGTCAGATCCACGGACTGGTAATTTTTTCGACAATTTATGTGCTCGCCGTAAAGGTTTCCTGATCTATACTTTACCGATAGCAATAGGAGAAGATATTCATTTTAACTTTATTTCAATACTAAAAGTTTTTCTTTAATAACAGCAGAAATTTCGTCTCGTTACATTCTGTTTGTAGCTTAACTTAGAAAACGACTTGCAATTCCCCTTTTCAACATGATGAGACCGCAAACAAAGATTTTTTTTAAATTGCCGTTTCCAACTTTTATATACTTATATCATTACCTTACAAGTTTAACATTTAAGCTATTTAATAAATCAAAAATATTGCAAAGGTAGGCCACTAACTAATCAACCAGTTAAAATAATGAAAGTCGTCTTTAAATTCAAGTATGACAGCCTTTGCAGATGGAGGATGCTGCTCTAAAAACAATAAAACTTATTCCTTCATTTCAACAAGTCGTTTCAAAACATTCCCTCTTGATAGCCACAGAGCCTCGCAGTGTAAAAGTAGATTTTCTAGTTCACTTCCCATTTATTTACACTAAGCAATAAAGTTTCTAGAATTCAGTTGGCTATATTTTATATTATAGTTTATGAGCTTAACGGATTATTGTCTAGTTGTATTCCGTAGTAATGCCATTGTTCTAACTGCTAACGTCTCTCTGTGAATGCTACAATGCACCCACATGAAGTTCGGTGTCCGACACCTTAGCTCAATCGGTGGCGTGTCTGTCTACTGAGCTAATGGACCTGGGTTCAATTATCGGCATGGTCGAAAAATGTATCATTGGTAAAATGTGGGTTTACCCTTTCACAGTGATGAATTAACGCGTGGGAACTGGATGTTGTGCCTGTCTCAGTCTTAAGTTAGATTATAAGGTATATGAAGCTACGACAGTCCTAGCGTGGGTGGTGGAAAATATATGGCTTGAATAAAAAAGTGACCCAGGTCAAAGGTCGGAAACAGTATTGGATGTAAACGAAGTTCAATGCTACCGTTTGAACCCTCGGTAAAAGTTTAGTATGAGATCTTGCCATTGCTTGTGCTCCATCGTCACTTAACCCTATTTATTTTTTCCGTTTCAGTCAGTCTCACTTTGAATAATTATATAATAATTTATTAATTTAAATATTAATTCAAATGTTCTTATTGGAAGTGGTTTGCAAAATAAATATTCTTCAAAAACCGTGTTTTATGATATTTTAATAAACACGTGAAATTTGAATTGTGCGCTGTGTTTGTAATTAAAACAGTTGAAACGCAGTTTGTTCCACTCCCCTCAACCTGTCCTTTCCGTACCAATCTTTGGCACCTCCGTGACATTTCGGGTACAAATAACTAACCATACATAAGCTGTTTTAGTAAATTCTCCACGGGCCGGTATTTATTTTTCGTGGCCCGGTACCACCATTTGGGAAACCCTGCCCTAATGGTAGTTTCATCTCAGGTGAAGCGCTTCACGTGCACTGGTCTGAAAGAGGCATAGCTATAAACACGCGTATCCGTGCACACGTTTAAGGTAATAGATAAGTCTATCAGAAATTTGTAAACGCCAGAAGCCAAATGGGTTCATAACGTTCCTAAGTGGAGCTCTGACAATAGGAAAACAAACTAGGGAGAGGAAAAATACAAATTCTAATACCATTTGTGTTGTGATTCCCCTATTATATGGCATCATTTGATTCACAAATATCAATTATACCCTCCTATATCCGTCACCTTTCGTTTCCAGGGCATTAGCTCTTAATTATCGACAGAAATATGTAGATTTTTGGACTTTTCAGAGTGGAAAGTGTCAACTTTAAAACTGTGTTTACAAGTATATATAATATTTTGCCTATTGAAAATAGTTTTGTATTAATTCCAGTAGACACATAACTTGTGTACTGTCAAAGGTTTTGTCAATATTTAACAATTTCTCTGTGGCTCCCTTAAGAGAGACTCTGATTACTGTTCCCAGTGGTGACCTCTCCCCAGGAAGCCCCCCTCCCCAGGAAACCCCCCTCCCCTTACCCATTTCTTCTCACATCTTGTGGGAACAACGAACCAAACAAACCGACCAGATCCCTCGACTGTAAATGAAGATGTGATACTACTAGTAATTGTTGTTGAATTGGAGCGTAAGAGCGCGGGTAAAGGTCGTGGGAACCTTCTAGCTCTCTGGCAGGTGGGAACTTGGTGAACTTGATCTGACGTCGACAAAGTTCCCATCATTGTTCAACACGCAAGAGCGTTCTCAAGAGGTTGGCCACCCCTGGCTTGTTGCTTTCATCTTCAACTCAAGTTACTTCTTTTTATGATTCGCATCTTACTGGGGAAGAACCCCCATCTGATAACAGGAACAGTTACTAGATCTACTTTCATGAATTCATACGTCAGGTCATATGATATTAAGCCGTCATTTTTTATATATTATTAATACCTATGCCATAACTTTAATGATACAGTAAATTTCTATCGATTTTGGCCGCAAAATAATATGTTTGTAATTTCTAAAATACACTTTCTTAAAAACTGGACTTATTTGCCCAGGCTATAGGCCCACATTAATCAATTTAGTAGGTTTAAGGAAGATAGGAATTAAAGTAAATACACCTACATCTGTGAGGTGGGAGCGTGGGGCACCATTTAGGAAAACATCCCTTAATACTCCCTGTAGGGGTACCAGCCCCGACCTCCCCTTCAAAGGCTAATCAGATTATATGAGCTTGACATGCTTTCCGTAGCCCATTCACGGTAACTTAAGATGTTTTTTTACAGTTGAAAAGCTAGTAAAAAATACTGTTCCACGTTGTTCCATTCAACCAATACGTTTGCCTCCTTGACCAAGGTGGCCACAGATCTTCGGAGATAAACCTGTCCTGGAAAAAGATTTGAATTTCTGCCATGTTCCTATTTGAGGTGTGGCAAGTTGCACCGTCCTGTTGGAAGTGAAGTTTTTTTTATGGTAAAATAACCCCCAAAATGCCGAGGGCTATAAAAATTTCTAAACATTTAACACATCTAGAAACTCTCTGAAGTGCTTTTCATGGTAACACAGCCCCCTAATTTGTACTTGTATCTTAATTTTAGTATTGTTTGAACCATAAATAAATCCATATATATTTTGTTCATAAAATTTCGCGGAGGATTTGAACCCCCATAACCCTCCCTCCCCGGCTACGGCCTTGCCTGATCATCCAGCTGGTTCACAACCTCAGTAAGGAATTTCAAGTATATTATTCATCGTGTCTTCAAAAAAGATTAAAGACCGGCTGCTACACGGAGCAAACTCGCTTCGCACCGGCGCGGACGAATCGTCGAAAGATCATTCATCCACACTTTTACGATGCGGACCGTGTAGCCACCAAGACCCAATTACACGTCCGTGAAGTTGCCCCTCCCCTCCCCCCTACTTTTAAAAATTCAAGTTTTTATGATTGCAATCGTTTGTTCTTCGTTTGTTCTGGATTGTTCCGCCAAAAGTCTCATTTGTTCCGTTTTGATAGGCCCACAAATTATATGTTTACATTGGGGGGG
>CABEEJ010004338.1:32592-44382 GCA_901482245.1 Timema douglasi
AGTGCAAGTACACATATATTTTTTTAGCCCCACGTTTGACCACCCGTTCGGGTTATACGCCCATGTACTAATTACACTAATATATTAGGGATTACAAAGGTTTAATTTAGAATAACTGCACCCACATTTACGTGTAGATATGGTTGAAAACTATATAGAAAAATACCCTCAGTGCACCCGACAGGGATCGAACCCCGATCGCCTCCCGTCTTCGGCAGTCTCATCTATGGTGACCTTGCGACTAAAACACACAAAGAACATAAGTAAAAATTAAAAATGGAATAGGAACATGGTCTTAAGTAACAGTTTAAGTTTAAGCTGACAGCATATGGAGGGGGATAACGCCTGTGAGCCGAGTCCTCGGTGTGGGTTCCGGTTCCTGTTGACCTCTCACCTCCAACTACGTCACTGGAAAGAGGAGGGCAAGCCATCAAGATACTCAAAATGGAAAAACCACCCCCAATGCACCAATCTTGGGTTAGAACTGAAACATTATCTCCCAGATCAAAGCTGACGAGCGAGTTTGATAGCGTTGAGCAAACTCTGTATTTTTTAATATCCTACATATTTTAGAATTAAGAAGAGTTTCAAAACATTATTATAAACATTGAACTCTATCTAAATGGACCTATATAACACGGACAGAAAATTTGTAAGGATTTTCGTGCGGTATAGTTATAATTAATTTCAAATTCACAACATGAATAGGGAATACGTAGGCTGAAAAGTTCTGGCTGGTCACATTTCCCTTTGACCTTTAAAATAGATATTATTTGTTCCGTTTGTCTAAATATCTTTATTATTATACAAATGATAATACTTTCTTGGAGAAGTTCATGTTACTCAACATTCATCACTAACTCATTCCTCTTTCTGGTGTTCTAGGAAGTAAGTACATATCTGTCAAAAGTACTATATTAAAATGCACATTTTAATGTAATAACCACACGTCAAAACACACAATCACATGGATATCCCTTTAAAAAAGCGACAGTGTTATTAGTGCTGAGACGGTAGGTAGTGTGTCTTTCCACTAATCTAAGGGGCCCGGGTTTGACTTTTTCTTGGCAAAAAAAAAAGATTAACAGCTAAACGACTAGGTTTCATGTCTGTCATAAAGTTCAGTTAGTTCAAAGGCTATGTAGGCCTATGCACTAGTTTTCGTCGCAATGTGCCTGAAAAGCACAGTGCATTAATCCATGACACCCAGCAGTTTCACTCATGGTACAAGCCTTTCATTAATATTCAAACATGATACTGTGTGTTATTAATAATATTATCTTTACAAAACTGGTCATTATGTCCTTACAGCTTTTTGTCCAGTACTTTAATGAGTTAAATTATTACTAAAATATAGCATTGAGGGAGAGGGGGAAGACGGGAAGGGGGTTGATCAACGTTTAAAGCTCAACTTAATACTTCAACTGTGTAAAACACTGTATTAAAAAAATCCAAAAATAAACATTATGTTATGATGTTTACCTCTTTCAGAAGGTTGCAGAATAATTTACGTGCTTTTTGCACTAACAATTCCCCTCTTTCTCGTCTCTTCAGAAACAGCCTCAATTTTTCCTGGAAAATTGCAAAACATATATTGTATACAAGTCATGTCCTCTTGTTTGTGACTAAGCACAATGTTTGATCAAATCAGTAGTTATATAAAATATAACCTATTTTTTATCAGTACTTATAGTCAATTTTGACATTACCAGTAATAATGATTAAATATCAGATGATTATTTTATCTGATAACTTACTTCCTCTAAGAAAAGTTCTTCATTCCAATTACCCATTCGCACGTTGGAGCAATATTTTCCAATATCCATAATTTCAACTATTCAAAAGACGAAAAAGAAACAGATCTCAAATATCTTATAATAATTATTACAATTTTATAAGCGATATCATAGCAAAATGAAGTTCAATTCAAATCCAGCTGACTTTTGTTTATCGTATCCTAGCAACTGAAATCTCAAACCCAGTCGCCATTCAAGTGTCTGGGTTCGAGATTTGTTAACATCAGCAGCCGCCATATTGTAGTAGGGTGAAAGTGTGTTGTTGATAGGCTTAAATGTCAACATCACATTAATGATTAAGTTTTTTACTATAGTATTTTTAAAATTTTGATTCACTTCAAACATTAACTCGTGAAAGGTATTATTTAAAAATGAATCGTAGTGAGGGTTTAGTTCAGAGACGAAATGTTACACGAGAAAACGGAGCACTGTCTAAAGACTCCCAAGATAATGATGACAAAAAATCGGACAGAGAAGATGATTTGGAAGATGGGGACTCGAAAGAAACCAGGTTGACACTAATGGAAGAAGTATTACTACTGGGCTTGAAAGATAAAGAGGTAAATAAGAACAAGATTTTTCTTTTTGGGGTAGGCTTTTGAAACTATCACTTTCACTTTGTGCTGTCGAAGTAATTAACCTTTTATCAAGTGTTACCAAGCATTACAACCTTCAAATTAATATTTGATTAAAAGTGACTAGAAAAAAAAGCTTTATCGGTCTAGATTGTATATGTACTTGTTCTTAACAATTCAAATTTCCTGCTAAATGTTTAAAATAGGCCTACTTTTGCTCACACCCTTGTAAGACCCTACAAACACACTTCCTTTTCAATTCCATCAACAAAATCATTGAATATGATAAGCATGAAATTTTCGGAAATAGTAAGCTTACACAAAGAGGGATTCTTGACACTTTCTTTTTGTCAAACTATAGGCCTAGTAAATAAAATATGTTTTATAATCAATACATACAAAAATAACTTGGCTAGTTTCTAATAATATCACAATTAATAGTGTCAAAAAAAAATGGGGGGCGAAATTTATTTGTAAAATCACACAACTGAAATATTACATAGCCTATATATATTATGGAGCAGATAAATGGGCAATTAATCTTATGCATCGACCACACTTCGCTTTCGCTCATGACAGATTTCTTGTAAATGGTTTACTAATATTTTTTTATCTAAACGAAAACACTCATTGCACATCCACTTTGTATTGATTTTACACTCAGTAAACTCACACAAGGCTACCTACATTAAAACTTGGAAAGTCAAAATCTTAGCAGACACACCCATCAGAATTCATCCACCAAAAGTCAAATATTAAAGTAATAATAAATATTTAAGGGCTAAATAATGTATAAATATATTATCAGGTTTGTTTCCAACTTAGTTTAACCTAACCTTCATTACAGTAGCTAATCACTCAGGCGTAGGCTATAACCCAAACGGGTAGTAAGACGCAGTGCAAAAAAAAGTAATTACTCGAGTGACTTGATCTAACCTTGCTACTGTTCCATTTGATATTAAATTAGAATTTCATTTAATATTCACAAAATTGATTATTTAACTTATATAGTAAAATATGTCATATCGTAAGGTATTCCATCGATAAAATGACATGTTGGTCTACTATGTCTAGGTTTGAACTTGGGTTTTATTTAGTTGTCTAAATGTTTAAAAAATAAAATAGTTTCAAATAAATATAATTTTAATAGCCCACCCATCATTGAATTCTCATTTCCTTGTGAGTACCTGTAATAGTATTACATTTTTAATGATTTGGTAACGTAAGTGAAATACAGTGTTTTATATGATAGTCCACTAAGGCGGTTACACATCATTCTCAAAAAATGTAGAATGATTAAAATAAAACAAACCACCTAAATCACAGAAGAATGTAGACCTAATTTAGGCCTGAAATCATAAAATTAACTTGGTAACTGTCACAACTTGGCACACAAGATATCTTAAGACACAATAGGAGGCCTAGTTAAAATTTGTATTGGGTGAAGCCATGGTAATCAGAGACAAAGATTAGAATTTTAAATTTGATTCAAACGTGACATGTTATACATCAAATTGTAGCTAATTAATTGCTCTTTCACACCATAAATACCATATTAATTTTATAAAGCTTATTTTCATTTTATGTGAGGCATAAGTTGAGAAAATATAGAAAAGTGTGTTATGGAATGACATCAGTTTATAAGCTGTCTACTAAATATTAATTTTTGCTGGCACAAAAATTATGTTTTTTCACACCTAGTTTATTGTCTTTATAAAAGAAATACAATGAAAAATGAATCCTTAACCTTATATGCTACAAGTCTTTCCATAATTAAAATATCCTTCTGTAACATTTTTTATAATTTAGTTAGCATTGTCCCTAAAATAGTACAAATTCAAATGTTTTGTTTAGGCACCTTCTTTCTTTGTATTCCTGTATACACATAACACAATCCCATATTCCTTTATTATTATTTTTTAATTTATTAAAAAGTTATAGAGCTAACAAATTAGGCCCCTACTATTACGAAAGGACAAATTTGTTGGACCTACGGAAGGCTATGGGCCCTGTGAGTGTTTACACTAATAAAAGCAGCTTATTAGGGAAAATCTAGAATAAATTGCATATCAATAAATGGGTGATACTGATGTATCAAGTCAATCCATAATGTTACAGCAGGCACATACATTCTTGTAAGGTTTGTATCCAGCAAACAATAGAAATGTCTTCATGTCTGCATCATACAAGCAATTCTTCCAAACAATGAGTTCCAAGTAATGGGAAGGAAGTGTCTTGATACAAGACAGTGTTTAGGCCAGATAATATAGACATAATTATCAGTACTAGTAGATATGGAATGTTAGGGACGTTGTGAGCCCCATTAACATTTTGGGAAAATAAACTTTGCATATTATTGAGCTATGTATTTAAAAACAATCCCACTAATAATTTATTTGTTTAACATAACATAAAACCTACTGCATATTGAGATAATTTTGTATATCTTGTAACAAAACTAAGTTATCATGTTGATCAAACTTTGCACAAAATGCTAGACAAATTTTTCTTGCTATAATTTCTGCTACTTAGTAAAAATTTTTTATGAATTTTTATTCCCAAGATTTACATTGTGACAAACTCATATGATTATAAAATAATTACCACAAAAACAATTGCAAATATTGCCTTTAAACTAGTTTAAACACAAACAATTACAACAAAATTGTACTTCCATAACAATATGTGTAAGCCTATTTGTAATCTTAATACTGAATAAAAAACTTTTATAAGTTAAAAAAAAAGTTTTTTACATACTTTTTTTTTACAAACTACACATACTCTGATACTGTTGTATGCAATTTACAAGTTTATTAACTCTTGGATGGGTAACCTGGCGGTCTAGGGGTAAGGTGTCAGACTTCTGTGCTAGGGGTCCGAGGTTCAATCCTCGGTCCCGGCACAGATTTATCTGATTGCCAAACCCTTCCTTCACTTCTGACAAGACATGTATTAATCACAACTGGTGAATGTGAGGAATACCAGGTCTCCACCATGGTTCGGATCTTATGTTAAACTGTAAGTCTTCCATTTCTTCTCACAATCACCCTACCATTACACATTAGCGTGTGTACAACCCAAATGGGTAGTAAGATGTGGTGGTGATGATGATGATACTACTACTACTACTACTACTACTACTACTACTACTAATAATAATAATAATAATAATAATAATCTCTTGGATAAAGGCCAAAGGTGTAATGAAATATGATTTATTTCCAAAGAACCAAGTTATACTAAATTAAAAGAATATACTTTGGTTGAAAGCACCCATCTTGTAAATTAAGCACATTAATTAAGCAAATTATGCTGAAACATTTATTGTTGGTGCAGTGGGTTTCCCTTACACAGGGATGCATTTATGGCTGAACGTTGTGTTGGTTCATTGGATTTTAAGTCATGTGCCGATATGGTCTGGATTATCAGAAAGTGTATGTTAAAAAATCTCAATAATAATGTATTTTTTACATTTTGACAGTCTCATTTGTCTAGACAGAAATTGCCGCCACAAACTAATGTGAACTTATTAACTAATTACAAGTGTGACAATTGTCCTTCCATGTAAGCTTACTTGTTTTAATTTTTTTTTAAACCAATCATTAAAGAAAATTCATTTTAACCTTTTTTTTTACAAAACACACACACCAACAACTATCCACAGCAAATACCGACCTTGTGCAGTGTAAAGTATAGGAAAATTATTGTATTACAAGGTGGCTACAGACAGGGAAAACCTTAAAAAGTCAGGGAATTTTCAGATAACAGGGAAATGTCAGGAATTTAACTAAAAATAAGGAAAAGTCAGGGAATTAAAAAATACAATTTCGCAACTAAACACTAAAACAAAAGTTAATAATACCTAAATAAAATAACATTTTAATTTTTTAAATAACTTATAAAACCGTTCATGTTTAGTAGTATGTTTAGTAAATACAAACTTGTTTTAATATGTGACCAATAATAAATAAAACAAGTCATCATCCACCATTCTTGCACAAAACTATATTGCATTGACAAATTCGCTATTTTGATCCAGGGTCCTATACAATTCCTATTCAGTTATTGTGGTATTATTCCATTCCTTCTCATGAACATTATTTTAAATTTTGAGAAACATAAATTAATTTATTTTGACAATATTACCAATTACAACTATTCAAAATGTGTATATTTATTTATACAGCATATGAAAGGCTAGGTTATAGGTTGGGATGGTTTTTAATTAAACATGTTAATTATTGTTGGCCAAAATATACACAGTAGGTCATGAGTGTGCTCTTAAATATCTCCAAATCCATTGGAATATAATAGTTTTTGAGATTTCCATTTGTGACTGAGGAAACTAAATACTTGCACCAACAATAGGTGAATGTTTTTGCGTGATTTAGGTGAGTTTTGTTTTAATTTTAAAATTATGTAAGTTAACTATATATTTCCTTGTGATATTTATTTTTCTACTATTAGTAATTTGGTATTCTTTCCAGGCCTATGTGTATTGTTGATAAAAAAAAAAGTTTCACTGTAGCCTAATATGACAAAGAAAACTTTTCAAGAATCCCAACCTTTTTGTGTACTATCCCCACTGTATTTAATTTTTAGTTCAAACATAAGATTTCAGCATTTACATGCAATGTCCTGGCAGGGGTTTTTGCGAGGAAATAGCCTACTACATAAGCTATACACACTTTTAATTTAACAGTTAAATTCCCGGTCTAGGACAACCGGACGCGGCCAACTGGACGTTTAAACAACACAGTTTTCTTTTATTTTTAATTAACTTTTTTATAGTATAATGCAACACAATTTTTTAGAATATAAAAAATGCACTATTTTTTCATATTTTCTCCAATTAAAATTAGAAAGTGATGGGTAAAAACTAAAAATGAACTTTTTTTTAAATAATCATATTTTTCAGTGGAACATCATATATTTTTCAACTACTTAAATATTCATTTTTGGAGTTGTTTAAAAAAATCTTAGTAGAGGAAACTTAATTAATTCATATTTATAAAGTTAACATACCTAGCTATTGCAATGCATTAATACAAGACAAAGAACATTTAAATAAAATATGATGTTGTGCATAATCAAAGAGTGCATCTTTTGCTTTTACTCATCACTCACTTTTTAATTAGAAAGAAAAAAAGTGCATTGCACTATGCTAGAAAAAAAGTAAAAACAATTTCAAAGAAAAAATGTGGGATTACTTTTGGCGCCCAGTTGTCCTGATCTGTTAGATTCCATAGTTCAAAACATTATTATGATGTTGTGTGCTTCACGTGTAATTTACTAACTGAGAAACGATTTGGATGGTAGAATTTAGAGGAAGTGTATTCTCACTTGTGTGGAAAGAGAGTAAAAATCAATTTAGGAAAACTACCTCTGTACACCTAGCTTGGATTAAATCTCTGACCTCATCATTAGCAGCAAATAAGATGAGAATGACACCATTGCACACTATATCACCAAAGCAGTGGGAAATTTTAATATAAACAGTTTTACTTGATCTTAGTTACAGGCCAAAAGCACCCACCACCTTTAGAAGTTAATAGTAAATATGCTCAAAAAATTTAAAAACTTTATTCATAATCAAATGTTGAGTTTATTTTTAACACACCATTATGCCCATGTTATTTATGTGGGGTTTTTTTTTGGAAGAAATATTAATAGCTTACTAAATTCTGTTATACAGTTTTTTTTGACAAAGCTATACAACTCAAGGTAGGCCGTTATTAATATGAATATAAATTTAGGCCTATGTTAAGAATCAAGTATTAGGTAGGCTACCTTATAATAGGCCTATGGGGGAACTACGACACTAGGTAAGATACTTAAAAGCTTTCTTGGTGGTGCATCAAATATCAATAATTCAAGTTAAAAGTGCACCTGAAGAAAGGTCTTAAAAGAAGGGCAATAGACAATTTTACAACCTAAAAATACATATTTATATTTTCAATGCTTGCACTTGTGTGTAGAGCACCATTAATCATTTTAATTTCTCATTGACATATCTTAGTTACCACTTAATACTCTGCTTACCCACCTCGGTGGTGTAGTTGGCTAATGCGCTAGTCGTGTTGAGCTCTACTGCTGAGGACAGGGAGATCAAGGTTCGAATCTCAGTCGGGTGAACTGGGGTGGATTTTCTTAAATGGTTTTCCACTCTCCACGCAAATGCGGGTTCACTTCCTCTAAGTCAACCTTCCCAATTCCTAATCCATTAGCGTAATTAGTACTTAAAGCGTATAACCCGAATGGTAGTAAGACGCGGTGCTAAATAATAATAATAATACTCTGCTTACCCTGATCTAATTGCTTCCAGTTTGTCATATACTTAGAGCAAGGTAACATAATAAAAAGGCAAGTACTCCAAAATATCCTGTATGTTTGATGCTAGGGTTACACTTCATTCTGGAACGACTGCATATCAAGTGGTCTGCGCGGCTGTATCCTAATAGAACTAGGTTTGCGAGGTCGTGCTGAGCTTGAAAAGGCAGGCATGCGTCGCAAGTCACTGTTGAACCGCAAGGTGCTAGTGAAGAGTGAGACACCGACTGGGGACGTTTTGCTGGACGAGGCGCTCAAACACATGAAAGACACTGAACCACCAGAAACTGTGCAGAGCTGGATAGAATATCTCAGTGGTGAGTTGGGTTGTTAACACACAGAAATTGACTTTTTTTTTAATATGGGAGCTTTATGACAGGAGTCAGAGCTCCTGGCTACAGATATAAATATCCTGGGTTCGATTCCCGGCCCTTCCAAAGTTTTTCTGTGAAGCTGTGGATCTGGAACGGAGTTGAACTCAGGTCTTGTCAGAACAAATGATCAGCTACTTGAATAAATAAGTAAAAGCTCCGGTTTAGAAAACTGAGATTAACGGCCTGCTGACCACATGACACCCTCTATCCACAAATGTCGGCACTATAACCACCAACATGCGGCGGCTGCTCAGTCGGTATAGCTCGCTCGCGGGCTCAAACCATGGAGTTTGTTTGTTGGGAGCTATATGGTGGTGCTCAAGGATCCATAGTCTATTTAATGTTGACGTTGACCACTCTCATGGTCTTGACTATGGCCAAATTTTGAAACGTTATTTGCTTTAAGCACTTACAAACTACATGAGAAACTGGTTCAATTTCTGGTTAATGCCAGGATTATGATCAACCTAGTTCACTTATGTTCACATCATTTGGAAAAACATACCGCTAGTGTATGATCAAGATTCACGTGGCAAAATACACTCAAATTCAAATGATTTTAAAACAAATTGTTCTCTTAAAGGACACTCAGACAATTAATTCTGATAAGGTTTAAAGTACTTACTATTGTAGCTTTCCTGAGCTATAAAATAAAGTGTAGGTATTTGTGATAAACACACAAACGGAATTTGCTAGAAACATTGTTTGTGGGCAGTGTTTGTAACTGTGGACTAGGCACTATGTTAAGTGAATGTCATATAATTGTTAAATTAAATGTATTGTGATGGCTTCCATATAAAACACAAGGAGAATCCTTATGTTACAATACTTGAACGTTAAGCTAACATCTAATTGATGATGATCTCGGCATTACCTGGAACCTTAGCTCAGTCGGTAGACTAGTGCATCAACCTACTAAACTATGGCTCACAGGTTCGATTCCCATTATGGTTGAAAAATGTATCATTGGTTAGATTGGACCATCCCCTTTCATAGAATGTCTTAACAGAGCTACAGTATTGAGTGTTGGCTTGTTAGTCATTAGCTGATGAATCAGTTGGCTCAGAAAGTGTGCGTGTTAAATATCCCCCAATATTACCAAAATAAATATATTTGCATGGGTTTATTTCTTTAGTAAAAAACAAGCAAAGTATAAGCGACAACCATAAGTGTTAATTGTCTGTGAAAACCATAGTAATAATAACCACCCTTATCATATTACATAATGTCACTTAATCTCTTTAGCGTGTACTACATTATTAGTTGTCTGCTTGTGAAGCTCGCCACAGTTTCTGGGATTTAATCAATCGTCCAGTAATTAGTAATGCATTTACAAGCTTCTGCATGAAGTTTAAGAACTGACCAGTAGATGCCAGGCAAAGACAAGTCTTTGCAGGTCTGTTTCAAGCTGGTTCTAACACTTCGTGACCATACACTCTTTGAAATATATTTTGTTTCAAGTTTTCTTGTGTCATTTGTTTACTAATGGTATACAGAGCGCAGGATGTTTTGAATAACATGGATATTCATAATATTTTGGATTAAAATCACAATACTAGTGGCATTGAATCAAAAAGTGATGAAATGTTAAAGTGTGTATTCTGAAGGAATTTCTGTAGACGATCTAGTTGAATAAAATTTTGAAAGATAAAAGAATTTAAGCTCCTATCACAAAGACATCTGAAACAGTTATTTTATTTGTCTTTTAGTATAATATTATTTATTTTTCTAGTATTAGAATATATAGGATAATTTATTTTTTAATTATGGGATATTATTTATTGTATGTCCTGAAATTTTTTTCAGATTTTTCTCATTATTAATGCTCATTCCCCACATATAGCTGTTGCTCGTCATTGTTTTTGTCTTTGTCCACACAAATGTCACTTTTCTACACTGTCAAATTGATTGGTACTGTGGGTTGTTCTATCTGTGAATATGAATGAACAAAAAAGTGTGGCGTTTGTTTACATTAGGTCTACTTTAAAAAATATAGATAAAAAAGGAAATATTAAACTGAGCCTATTATTAGGTATCATTTATTTTATGGTGCATTTGATGTACTATTTCATGAACTACAAGAGACCGCAAATAAATAATCAAAATGTAATTCTAAAAGTGATCTTATTTTATTTTGTCCATTTATTGCTTACAAGACACAATTACAAATCTCTCTTCTCTACTCTAACTCACTTATCAATAGTTAAACACATACGAGGATTACCCTGAATGTGATATTTGTTTGCGCATAGCGTTCATGCAGGTCATCAACCTCAGTTAACCACTGGCTTTGTTCTCCTCAAGCTCTGTACCATTAACATCATTTTTACCGGTTTTGTTGGCATTTTGAATTAATGTAAAAATTGGTAATCTCACTTACTGTGAAGTGTGATCTGAACTTTAGTTTTTAAACACACCTAATTCTCGGCCTACTGACATTCATCATCAAATTCTGGAGTATGCGGGGAGTATGTTGGATCAATCATTTGTGAGACAATAGTAGTGAAGACTTGAAGGAATTAATGGATGAGTTCATTAAACAAGACAGGAATTCTACTCTTGATAACCTCTCTGAAAAATGTTCTGAACTTTCTCGTTTGTTTTTCCATGAAATGGTCACATTTCATCTTGGCTACAAAAAATGTGTGCAAGGTGGGTGCCATGGATGCTGACTGATAAACATGCACACACACACACACACACACACACACACAC
>CABEEJ010004338.1:44574-65935 GCA_901482245.1 Timema douglasi
CACACACACACACACAACCTGTGGGTTGCACTGACCCTTTTAGAATGCTATGGGCAATACAGTGCTGAATTCCTTGGTGGTTAGATTGTCACAGGCGATGAAACTTGGGCTTACAATTTTACCCTTAAGAGCAAGGGCCAATCAATGGAATGGCCAGTCACTGACACAACCGAGGAAATTCAAACATACTCTTTCTATTCTAAAAGTTATGCCCATGGGTGTTTTTTTAAACTGAAGTGGTGTCTTTCTATTGGAATTTATGTCCAAAGGTACAATATTTAATATGGATGCCTATTGTGCAATACAATGGTGGGGCCTATTGTCAGGTCGTGTGGCGATTCTGCACGACAACGCATGACTATGCTGCTGTTAAGACACAGAAACTGCTTCAAAATTTTAGCTGGGTTGTTTTTGATCATCCACTGTACAGTCTAGACTTGGCACTAAGTTATTTTTACTTGTTCACTCAATTGAAGTCATGTTCGGATGGTACACAATTGGAAAGTGCCGAAGAGAAGGATGCAGACAAGGAATGGTTAAATTGACTGGTGGCAGATGTTTATGGCGAAGGCATACAAAAACTTGTCTCAGGACGACAAATGCCTAAATCTTTGTGGGGACTATGTGGAAAGGAAACTTTAGGCTTATCATAGTAAAATCTTACTGTAAAAAAATTATTTTGTTTTAAATATATTTAAAAAAAAGGATGACCTTTGTTCTTCAGGGGCAATTATGTTTCCAAACACAACCATAAACACAGTATTGACACTATAATTGCGAATAAATAACTCTCGAGAGTCGTGCACCACTCACTGTTCTTTTTTAATTCAACACTTTTTCTGTTGAGTTTCTACAAATATCTGCGACAGTTGAAAAATGTTTGAATGACAAGAGTGTTGCATGTCATCTGTGTAAATTGCTCAATTGAACACATTGATTTCCTAAAAATGTACGAGGATAAAAATACTTTAACAACGCAGTGTTGTCTTTGTAAGCTAATACTAAAGGTTCCTGTAATTTAGAGCCAAAAAAGTATTTAAGGTGCGGCAGAAGGGAGTGCGAGTAATTTTATAGTTTTTATAGCATTACATTTTTTTGGCCAAATTAAATCAAATGTCTCTCCAATAGCAACATAGTTTAGTTTTCTGCACATGCTAATATCAACAGATCTTGAATATCTGTTTAAATTAGCATGTGCAGAAAGCTAAACTCTATGTTGCTACTGGAGACATATTCAATTTATTTTGGCCAAAAAAAATTCAATTCTATAAGAACTGTAAAAATACTTGCGCTCTCTTCGGCCACACCTTAAAACCCACCAGATTTGAGATTTGGCAAGGTCTTTTAACTAATGGTGACAATATCCAGATTGAATTATTATTTTTAAATATTTCATTAGGTCTCCAGTTTTCAACTGCTTATTTAGGCTAATATTCACACATTGAAATTAGTCACAGTCACGAGCCAAACAAGTGTGTGCCTATAATACCCACCTAGACTATAGCTTAGGCGTATATTGGGTATTATTTATGAATTAAATGTTCAACTTAATTTTTCATCTCTAGTGAGTAAATGATGAGTGAGTGATGTAAACCAACTAATAATGCAGGTTTTGATGCATATTAATTATAGGTGAGACGTGGAACCCTTTAAAACTGCGATATCAGCTGAAAAATGTGAGAGAGAGGCTAGCTAAGAACCTTGTTGAAAAGGGGGTCCTAACGACTGAGAAACAGAACTTTCTCCTCTTTGACATGACTACTCACCCTCTCACAGACAATGTTGCCAAGTCCAGGCTCGTCAAAAAGGTGAGGCTTACTTTATTTTATTTATTAGGTAAGCCTTTTAATGATATTTTTGAGTCATGTGTATCACAAACTCTAATATGATTACTTTCCATGGGATCAGGATAGCTGAATCAAATTAAATTAGTTGAAACCCGCTTCAGTGGCTGCATGATCTAATGCCCTACTCTCGCAGTAGACTATTATAGACTGCCGATGACGGGGAGATTGAGGTTCGAATATCGGTCAGATGTATTAAAAGTGGTTTATTCAAAAATTAGTTTCCACTCTCCCTCCACACAAATGCAAGTACACTCCCTATAAATATAACCTTCTTAATCCCTTAAACCATTAGCGTGAACAGTAAATAAGTGTATAACCTAAATGGGATATATATATATATATTTAACCGTTAAAGTGTAAACTCTCTTATTTCATGAAATAACTAGGTAGTTCATGAGTTACCTGACTAAGTCACTGAAAGTGTATAATACTCTAGTATTTTTGCTTCATCTAGTTATTTCATAGAATAATGAACCCTATTCGGTTAAAGTTTAAAATTAAAATTTATTTATATGTTGTAACAATGGTGTAATACAACACTGCCATACATTTTTGTCCACGATGATTTTAAATTGTTAAATTAAATTATGGTAACAGAGTAGGCTTTCATAATTTAATGTTTAGAATGTGATCTAGTTTATGTAGTACAGTAATATGGTTCAATTGGTGCCAGCCTACTAACCTGCTTAACTGTCACCATATAAACGCCTTCACAATACAAACAATTTCTTTGAAGGGAGGTTTCACTCAGTGAGTTCTTCAAGGGTGAGTAATGTAAACAAAAATGCTGTAATAAAAAAGAGATTTGAATATTTACTGAGTAAGCATGAAGTGAAAGAGAACAGTGCTTTGATAACCCTGACAAGTTGTCAAGTTTGATAGCAGAAGCCAAGAAATATAAAATGGCCGACAAGATTGTACCACATGACTGTTGGTTACTTCAACGTTATGATGTCCTTGAAGTTCAGAGAGTAGAACAACTAATATTGTCACTGACAGATGCAAAACCTGATGTGTTTTAATGTCCAAGCGATGCATTGTTTGATATCTTATAGTAAAAGCATTTATCCATTGGGCGTGTTGGGAGAGACCATAGATAAAAGAAATTAAGGATTTTTTAAAAGTGTTTGTGAGCCTTATCAACAAAAAATAAAAATGGGAAAGAAAGGTGGTTTTTGTTAACCCCATGGTATTCTCACCTCTGAACTCAAGATGTCAAGTAGCTCTTATATATTATTTTAGTTTATCAAGACCATCTACTAAGTTTGTTGTATTAAGACCTCTTCAAACAAAAAGAGCAGAAGAAGCCGTTACACAATTTCTTGATATATTCCTGTTTGGCACTCCATATATTCTTCAGTTGACACTGGCAGAGAATTTTGTAATAAACTTATAGATGATTTAAAAATAACTTGGCCAGAGCTTAAGATCGTCCATGATAAACCCAGACATAGCCAGAGTCAAGGTAGTGTTGAGAGAGATAACCAGGACATGGAAAACATTTTGACAACTTGGATGCAGGATAATCAATCCACTTCCTGGAGTAACAAGCTAAAATTTATTCAGTTTAAGCAAAACAGAGCTCTTCATTATGGTATTGAGAGGGCCCCTTACCAGGTTATGTAAGACTGTGCACCTAGAGTTGGACTGTCAATAAATCTTATTCCGAAAGAAGTAACCTATTTGATTCTTTGGAGGATGAAGAACAATTACATAATGCTTTGAATGTATCAAGTACTTCAGCTAAACCTGATAATTTTGTTTGAAGAAACCGCACCAAATGAAAGTGTTAAAGCATATGTCTTTTGTTAAAAAGATTGTAAGGAGAAACAAATTTGTTGGAAATGTGAACAGCCTCTTCGCATATCAAGCTCGGGAGACTTTTATTTGGAAAATAAAATTGTAAGGAAGGTCTGTGTGTCTGTAAGGAGCTGTGTTTAGATAAAATGAATATCGAGAAGGAAAAACGAGAAGGCCATGCCAAGAAAATTAAATTACTGTCAGAGAAATCTCACTCTGAGGCCTCTGAAGGCTTTACAGTCTGTATTCCAGGACTTGAAGTTGAGAGGAGGCGACGCTAGATATGTTTTAACTGTTATAATGGGGGGGAAACCAACGAAGGATTTTTAGCCTGGGAACAAAATGGTCGCATCAAGCGGCTGTATTCTCGGCCCCAGTTCACTGTATATTTACGAAGATTAATCACAATTGAATATGTACCTAATATCGAGACCTCGCTTCGGTCCTTTGCTACAGCTAAAAGTACCAATAATGGTCAAGGATTCCAAAAATGTTCATGCAAAAACCAGTTTGGCAGCAAAAAGTGGGCAATGCAATTCCAAGTGCCATTCTAGTAGTCCTTGTTGTAATACATGATTTAATAGTAGAATGAGAATTTTTTAACTTAGAATCAATTTTATAACTATTTGTTTTATTAATACTATTAATTCAATTAATATTTTGTTCTTTTGACCTGTCTAGTTTTAGTTGAATTAACCTGCTAAGTGATAGTAGTGTAACATTTAATAGCTTAAATGTATCAATGAATTTCCAAGAGCCAATCTAGCAGTTTTTAAACTAATTATTATTAAAATAGTTTAATTTGATAGAATACAAAGTTTTTGTAATTGTTTATTTTACTACCTAAGACTATATTTAGTTTTAAGTATCCTGGCCGTAATGTAACACCAAATTGTTTAATATAGATGAATAATAAAACTTATCTTAATAAATGGGTAAAAAGGGTAAAAGTGTATTTATTTCATACTTTAACTGGCTCAGTCGGGTAATTCATAAAATACCTAATTATTTTATGAAATAACTGAATTATACACTTTAATAGTTATATATATATATAAAAATTAGTTGAACAATGACAACCTAGACACAGGAATCAAACTCGGACTCTTTGCGTTACACTAATCTGAGATTCAAAAATCGATCTCATTATCAGCACTCTAGTTTATTGAGAGAACATTTAGAACGGACTAGAAAAGTTACTATATCTACTTTACTCACCTTGCTGGCATAGTTAGCAAATGTGCTGGTTTTGTGTTGAACTAAACTGCTGAGGATGGGGAGATCGGGGTTTGAATCTTGGTTGGGTGAACTGAGGGTGGTTTTTCCTAAATAATTTTCCACTCTCCTTCCACACAAATTTGGGTTCACTCTCTCAAATGCAATCTTCCCAATTCCTAACCCATTAGCGTAATTAGTACTTAAGCATATAACCTGAACGTATAGTAATAATAATATATCTACTTTCATGTTTTCATACTGCAGGTCATGTGATCCACAGCTGTAACCTTTGATAGATAATAATATCACTATCTATAAAATAACACTAATAAATTACTAAAATGCTATCAATGTTAACAGCATAAAAATATGTTTGGCACTTCCTGTGAAAATTGGATTGTACTCATATAATGGACTATGATACAAAACTCCAAATAATCAAGTAATAGGATGAATATAGTCAACTTTCAATAGCTTAGACTTCAGATAATTTGGACAAAATTTTCTGAAAGTAAAATTATATTTAGTAGCATGCCAGCCGCATGTTGGCAGATTAAAAATGTAGTATTAGTGTAATGCAGGGGGCTGGTGGAGATCTTGCAACACAGTGCTAATAACCCCCCCATCTTGTCCCCATGCTTGAAAACCATAAGCTTCCAAATACGCCACGCCAGTTGAGAGAAAGCCATAGTCAAACGAACCTGTGTCTAACAATGGCATCGAACAAAAAAAAAGTGAGGTTTTTTTTAAGTGTTGTAAAGAAACTGAGACTTAATTAACAGTTAGAGTCTGGTGCTTCTGAAATAAAATTGTGTAAGGAATATGGCCTCACCAAACAGTTTCAGGCATAAGAAAGAACAAGGACAAGCTTAAGACATTTGCTTTGCAGTGTGATGTCGAAAAAACATTTGCCAATAGAAAACGACTGAAGTTGCCTAGTGACACAAACCTGGAAAAGACTGCACATAAATGGTATGTGCAGCAACAGTCTAGCAGGGTTGCAGTTCGTATTGTGGAGCTTCAGGCAGCAGTTGAGAGACTTGTTAAGCACATGAACATTGAATATAAAGCAAGTGATGGTTGGTAATGGTGTGCGAAGCTTTGAAAAGTCAGAGTCAAGGGTCAAATCTTCTTTGGCTTCGACTTCAACATCTACAATAACCTTCGCATACTCAAAAAATTTTGAAGGAAGGATAAATTACCAAACAATTTAATTTTATCTTACTAAATATTACATATTTCAATATTTGATCATTTAAAAATAGAATTTGAATACCGACTAGTAATTTAACTACAATAACATAAGCATGGATCCAAAAACGGTTAAATAGCCGCTAAAATATTATATTCACCATCACCAACATAATTTTGTAAAAAATAAAAATACATATAAAGAAATAACACCAAGGTCACTGATATGAAGCAGAGAAATTGCTTTAGTTGTGCTATCATCCCAGCTCGCATCTAATACTTAGTCCATAATATTCTATCTCTTTGGAATAATCTGTGACAAATTTACAAGTGCATTTTGTCACAGAAGCTTTTCATAGCTTATTTGCATTTTCTTTTTTGTTCTAAATGGCTGATACAGAAAGTGGGAAACGAAAACAGAATTTAATTTATAATTACTATCATAGAAATGCAGATAAAAAGACATACATATGTACAATTTGCAAAATAATTTTATCAACTCTACGATGTAAGTAGATATTAAAACCTTATTGATAATTTACTTAGCTGATCAGTAAGCCTGTGTTCATTAATTATTAATAGAGTCCTTCGACTTTGACTTTTCTTTGAAGTTTCAAGCTTTGCTTCAACTTTCTTCGCATTTAAAAAGTGGCCTTCGCACACCCCTTATGGTTGGCTGTATATTTTTGCAACCGGCATGATATGGTTAACTAAAGAATGTTTGGTGAAGTGCCAAGTGCTGATAAAGCTAGTGTTGAGCCATTTAGAACACGACTTGACACACTAATAAAGGAAAAGGATTAACTTGTATACAAATATACAATGCTGAAGAGACCTGGCTGTTTTGGCGTTTGTTACCTAAAGCACACAGGCTTACAAGTTTGAAGGCACTCTACCAGGATAGAAACTTTCAACCTTATCATATGCAAATGCAGATGGAAACCATCACCTTAAATCAGTTACACTAACTCAATAAATGCATGGTCTACACAAATAATCAATCACGCAAGACTGGGATCAAAAACAGTTTGTTCCTGAAGTGCGACGATTTTAAATTGAGGTTCTGAAGATGGTCCCTAGTGATTTCAAGGCTGTTTTACTGGTAGATAATGCTCCATTCCATCCAACTGAGATGTATAGCAGTGATGGAAAAATTAAATGCCTGGCATCACCTCCAAATACCACCTCACTTATCAAACCAATGAATCAGGGCGTTATTTTGACATTCAAGATATTGTATGGAAGGAAGTTTCTTTATGAAGTAATGGTGATACTGGAAGAACCTCAGGACAAAGAAAAGGACATGCGAAGGCAGAGAACATTGCAAAACATCTGCAACTACCATCAAGTCAGAATTGTTAAACTGGGCCTCTTCTTGGAATGAAGTAAAGACGTTCATGCTTGTTAACTGCTGGAATAAACCTGTTCTTGACAGAGATGTAGAGCATAATTTCGAGGGTTGTGAGGTCATTGATTACCATCAGACATTGTTAGAGGACGGTTCAGAGAAAGAGATCACCCGCTATGTTCTGTGTCCTTCCATCACTGACCAGAATACAAACGAGGAGGAGGAATTACAACCCTTGTCTAAGTCAAAGCTGACAAGTGCTCGTGAAGCTTTAGGCATACTTTTTGGTATTATAGATTCGACTTCAGACCCTAAATCACAGCCATTCTATAAACACTTGAGGACCAAACATGTGATAATTGTTCGTAAGCAACATCAAAAATATTCACAGGAGAAGATTGACATCTTCTTCAAACCTACATCTATTGATCAAAGTATCGTCACACTTGCACACCAATCACCATTGTGTACCTATAATAAACATACCGAAAGAGTGTGAACTGACTAAAACATTGAATATATTAAGTTTGTGTCAATTTTATTGCTCCACACATACACTGCAGTATATAGATAATTTGCAAGAACTATAGGGCTATTGTAATATCAACCTTTCCCATTCTAGTACCTAGCTGTGTTATTTGTGTATGTGTCTTATCTGATTTGTATTGTTTACCTCGTGACCTTAAAGTTTAATATTACTTTAAATAAAGTATTAGTTTTCATCCCTAAGGCACAACTTTATTTCCCCTCAATAATACAAACTTTTCTTTTTTTATATATATAGAGAGAGTTGAGTGTAAACTCTATCACTGCTTGTTTCTAAAGAGACTCAATGTCATATAAAATTGTTTAGGTTGCAATACAAAGAGTATTCTCAAGGTCACTGTTCGTATTATATGATCTGGTACTACACTTCATGTGTTTCAGCCTTGAGCATACTTGTTCATCTGTGCTGCCAAATAGTAATCTAATGAAAATAACATGTTTATATATTTCAATATACTTTTATTTAGACACACGGTTTTTGTAAAATTCCAACAGACTGAATAGGTTGAATTTTGCCTATAAGACTGAATCACACTGGATATGAATACACTCAATCTGTTGCTATCCAGGCACTCTATCGATGTTAGCTGAAAAAGATGACTAAAAGAAGTTGAAGCTTGAAATATTCTTCGGGAAATCTTGGAATCTAGAGTCAACAAAATGAAGTGGAATGTTAGGGTGATCCATGCTTAAATAGCAAAAAAAAAAAATCAAGTGGGAGGCACGCAACCCCCTTGTTTTGTTACACCTACCATTCCTATTTTGTGTTCAAAATTTTAGCCCCCATCTTATATACAAGGGGGTGCTCATCAACTTTGAAATATCTGAATTTTATGAAAAAATCCTTAAAAGGAATTAGTCAGGATATTAAGTAAAAAACATAAACTATGTACCAAAAGTAAGTTTTTTATTCAAATATATTATTTAAACACAAACAAAATGTTATAAACAAAGCAATACTTAAAATAATATTAATTACAGTTCTTTTTTCTCAACCTAAAACTAAGTTCATTACCACTTTTTTGGATGTTTCAGTAGAAACTATCTTTCTGTTGTGTTCAACGACATGAGGTAAAAATTGTTTTTCTTCCTTATTCTTAGTGAGTATAATATTGTAATCTTCAAATAGTTTTACGCCCCTCTCCGCAGTGTCGTTAACCACACGCAAACCTCTTGTGCAACTTTTGCCTTGAAGGTAATCAACATTGTCACCCCAAGTCTCAGGAGGTAATTGCAAGAAAGAGTCCTTGATGTCTAAAACTGAGAGCGTTTTCAGCGTTCTTTGCGATGCAAAGGCTTCTAATGTGGCTTCCGTGGATAGTTTAGCAGTCGCCTTGTATTAAACGAGAATCGTAGTCAACATTTATTCTTTGAACAATGGCCATTTTCTCGCCATAAGACAACTTGTCGGAAAACAAGTCAAAGGTAAAGCTCATCAGACAAGTACAATTGACGCTCTTAAGACACCCCTTGCTGCTGCATCGATTTCGGAATCAATGGATTCGTATGATTTTAATCTCTTCCAAAGTTGCAAGTCATTAATAGGTGCATCTGCTGCCAAAGACATTTTGATCCAAATTTTTGTGTATATGAGTGCACCGAAACTAACAAATCAAACAATTTGTTTTTCTTCTCTTTTGGTTAGTTTTAATTCTTGTTAATTACTCCTAAAGAGAAAAATCTTCATAGCATACAGCAGTTTTGCCATCCATCGAGCATGATGTATTGGTCCCAGGGAACGCCAATGAATCCTCGCAGGTGGTTTGTTCAGAACAATCATTGTGAGCTCTATTAGCTCGTTGTAATCATCACAAACTTGTGTTTCTCCAGTTAAAGCATTCATAAGAGACTCGAGAGTGTTTTTAGCAAACTGTTCCGCACTAGTACTGGAGTTAAGACAATCGTAGTGCTCTTTTGGAAATGTATCCCTAACATTGCTGAATCTCTTGAATAATATAATTTTAGGAGAACTTGATGGCCCAAAGCATAGTGTAAATATTTTTGAAAGCATTATTTCAAACATGTGATGACAACAAGCAAGCCATAAAAGATCACGGCCTGTCTTTGCTTCTAGGAGAGTGCACGCTCCTTTTTTGGAACCGGTGCTAGAGGCAGTAGTGTCAAAATTCGTAGCTCGGCTTTATTTGTGACATTCCATTGTCCATTGTGTCAAAAACAGCATCGGACGTGTTTCCCCCCGTTCCTGCGGTAAGTTTGGGTACGCCTAACAGTTTTTTGTAACCATTACCGGAGACAAGAATCAGAAGGTGCTCTACTTTCTTATTACCTGTTATATCAGGCAGTATTTTCCCATCCCAATGTATTACAAGTGGATAAGTCGGGTCGAATGTTTCTTTTATATTCACATTGAATTCTGTCCTTACTTTTTTTCTTGCAGGTCAAATTGTGCTTCGAGAGATTGAGAGTGAAGCGGAATTACAACCAAGTGCAGCAGACAATGGAATAATCAGTCACACTACTTCTTGGTCGGTTATTTTGTTATGATCAAGAGCGCTGGTAGCGCACTGTGTCTTTTTTTGGTAAAGCAACCACAAAATCATCTTCTTGCTTATCCTATAAAGTGCTAACGGCACTGGAAGTGCTACTAAAGCTGAAATCAAGTTCTAGTTATTGACTTGACACTACCAAAGTTGAAGCATTACTTTTAGCGGCCTTTTCTCTTAATTCTTCAGCTTTTTGTTTTCGTTTTAGAGAACGTTCTTTGGTATTTTCCAGTTTCTTGTCAATCGATGTCATAATCATCTTATGCTCACCTCTTTGATCACCGAGAAACTCTCTGTCCTCCGCAATTTTGATTGAATTCATGGCGTTTGCATGGGCAATATCAAAAAGTTTGTCTAGCTCTTTTGTAAACAAATGCTCTTTATTTTTCTGTGCTTCCAAATCTCTTGTTTTATTTTTCTTTAAAATCAGCCAGTTCTTATGTATTTTTATAAGTTTTTCAACGCAGTGATTTGGTTGTCTGGTCGGAATACCAGATTTGCTCCATACCTCTATGACTTCTTGAATGAGCATATGTGTAGAATCGTTCACATTTTTTTATTCATTTGATGTGTGTTGATAACGAAATAGAACTTGCCGAAGAGTTGGAAGTTGGTTAATCCTTACCGATGGCTCAAGATCCTGACATCCAAGTAGAAAAATGTCATCTTTTTTTCAAGTTGATGAACTCATTTTAATGCACTGATTCACTCACAGTCTAATAAATAAGTACCAAAATTTTTTACATTCGCTTATAAACCTCTTTTAACGGTTGTATTCAAAAGTAGATTTGATTAATTTAACACACAAAACTGACCTGTAACAAAAAATCAAGATCAAGCATTTTTCACAAAAATTTCAAAAACAGCACTCGGTTGAGCACCCTCTTCTGCTAAAGCTAGCCAACTGAAATCATACGATGTTATTGCTATGGATACATGTTACAAATTTACGGGGTGGCCAAACTGAAAAGAAAAAAATAATTATGGACCACCCTAAAGCACTTTGTATGTCAATTTAAGAAAGTGGCCCAAATTCTTAGTCCTTGAATGAGGTTTGCAGGAAGGTAGTTCAACTTCAAAAGATTTGATATGGTCATGTATAGGATGTCTTGGCTTTGCAGACAGGTATTCACCTCATTTAAGTTGTATCAACCAAAAAGGTAAATTGGCACAACCAATCACTGTCCTTGAATTCAGCCTTCAAATCAAAAGACAGCTCAACATTTTACTCTGACTCAGTCATCGTATCTTTAAATTATGTGTTCATATTATGCAACAATTACTTAAGACCTCTAGCAAAAATGATGTTAACTATTTTAAGTTTTGGTGACTTGGCACACAAGTTTTCTTGATGTATAATGCAATATTTATGCATTACAGTGGCGTTTCCAGTTTTTAGTTTTTAATTTTATTTAACTTGACTAAACCTTATTGGCTTCCTACCATTGCAGGTGAACTCTAAGTTGTTACACAGTTTTTAAAAGTGTAGACTAAATCTTGTTAGTTTTGTGGTAGAGATCATTGGCTTTAAGCAGGACTAGGGCACCTATATTTTCTTTAATATGTATGTCAACACCACATACAATTAATATAGTTAACTTAACCATATCTGTTGTGTCTGTACTTTCTTTGATTGTTAATGAATAAAACTTACTAAGCTGAATTTTTTGGTTTAAGCTTATCTTATATGCTAGAAGTCAACTCATATATACATTAAACCTGCTTCGGTGGCTGCATGGTCTAACATGCTACTCTCGTAATAGACTGGACTGCCGATGACGAGGAGATCGAGGTCCAAATATCGGTCAGGTATACTGGGGGAGGTTTTTCCAAACTGGTTTCCCACTTTCCCTCCTCACAGCTGCGGGTACACTTCCTAGAAATATAACCTCCCGAATCCCTAAAACCATTAGCTTAATTAGAACATAAGTGTATCACCCAAGCGGGTAGTAAGATAAATTGCTAAGAAAAAAAAGAATCTATTTATACATTAAGCAGTAGTCTATTGGAATGGATCTATTTTAGAAATATCCTATTTTTTCTCTGGACATTATTATATCAGCAATACATTAAATGTGCAATTTAATCAATTCTTTCTCTATTAGATAAAGGTTTGGAATTTTTGGCAATAGTTTCTGCAACTACTTAGCTGGCTTTAACTACTGTTTTTGAATGTGACAAGTTTTTAAACAATGATTGTTAGCCTGCTAGTTTTGATTTCAGTTCAGACACTTTATCTTTACAAAATTGTCCTTAAAAACTGAAATTTAAATGCATTTTTGATATTGTAATATTTTTTAATCTTAAACTTTGTAAGCACAAAAATATACTTTTTACGTCATATCAAATACAAAAGCTTCTTTTTCATTTCAATGAAAACATATTGTTTGGTCCAATTTCTTGTAAGGTTAATAAAAGTGAAATGATATCTCTAAATTTCAAATCATAAACTACAAAACATCACAAATTTAAATACGTGTAACTTAACTTATGTAAAATAAGGCAGTTAAAAGAATGACGAAACTATATGGGCTATGGAAGGTAGAACAGAACACTTGGTGTGAGAAAAAGCTAGTGGGAGGCGCAAGAGGCTACAGGTGTGCCATTATCACTTTGCTTGCTGATTCTTACAATTCTGTAATATTTAAAAAAACTTATTGCTAACTTTAGTTCCACAAGCCTAATTTATTGTTTATTTTTGCAATTTGAAGTATTTCAATTTAAGCTGGCAGGCCACACAAACTAACATGGGGGTCGCGAGTTGAACATGTTTGTGTTATTCATCATACCTTGAGGGTCTCGTATATTATAATAAGTTCAGAGAACACCCATTGAGTATCTCAAAGTATTCATGTTGCATCAAATGTTTTAAAGGTCACGAGGATCTGTAAATTTTAAAATTATATATATTTTTTTAGCACCCCTTCTTACTACCTTTTCATATATTACACTAATTAACTAAGGATGAGCAAGGTTGAATTTTGAAGAAGTGCAACCACATTTGCGTGGAGGGAGATTGAAAAACCATTTAGGGAAAACCACCCTTGGTATAACCGAACGGGATTTTAACCCTGGTTTCCCCTGTCATCGGCAGTCTAATCTATTGTAAGAGTGATGCCTTAGACCATACAGCCACAGGAGGAGGTTAAAATTATCTTACATTTAGTCAAACATAGGCCTATATGTTTATCAAAACTTAAAGTGTGCATCTTTTGTAGGTACAAGATGCAGTCTTGGCTAAATGGGTCAACGACCCACACCGCATGGACAAGCGAATGCTATCCTTGATCTTCCTAGCACATGCATCTGACGTTCTAGAGAATGCGTTTGCTCCATTAAACGATGATGACTACGAACTGGCCATGAAGCGGGTCAGAGAGTTACTTGACATGGACTTTGAAGCTGAGAGCATGAAGTCAAACACCAATGAAGTGGTTTGGGCTGTTTTTGCAGCATTCACTAAATGAATCGACATCAAGACGAAGTTTCCACTTAGAATAGTTGGGAACCGCAATAGATATCCTGAGTTTGACTTTGTTAATATGTTAAGCCTCCATAAAATTATATATTATGCCTCTTTCTAGATAATTATTATGTTTGATATTTTGAGATGGATATTTTATGTTGAAATAATTCTTTATTCCATACACCATATTATTTGCACTTGATTGTATAAAACACATTACTTAATAATGTTAATTTATTACATCTCACTTAAATATTTGATTTGCTAATGAAACATTATAAATATAAATGTTGATGCTCAATTATTTTACAAAAAGGCATAATTTACTTCTTTTCTTTCTTTTTATAGCAGTGTTTGTTATCTATCAAGTTTATTGCAATAGTAACTTGCTAGTTGTACAATATTTCTGCTTTACATATATATTTTTTTATATTCACAGTGTACTTTTGCTACATTTTTCCGCACTTTAAAATATTTATTATTTCTTGCCGTCATTCAAAGCATTTAATTTGTAACATATTTTAACAAGCGAAGCACTTATTAGCTGGACCAAATAAAAATAGGCTTGGCATGTTTGAAACTTGGGGAACTGACAAATTGCTAGAATATTGTTATTTAAACTTGTAAATATGTTTACAGAAATAGCTTAAACGTTTTATATGGTAAATTATTGACAATTTACCATAATTTCAAATTGTTTCAATATATTTATTCTGGTATTATTAATTTGGTTCCTTTGATTACATGTTTTCAAAACTTATATACTTTTGTGTGTTTGTCAGCATTTTTCTTACACTATGTTTTGTCGAATCTATGAGATAACTCTCTAGAAATATTTGTTTATTATTATTTTGCACACATGATCCAAAGTAAGCATAATGTGAGAAGAGTGATATTGGGTTTATTTCTTTTGTGATAAAATGTTTTCTTTTTTTCTTTTAATGAAAGTTGTGCAAATGTTTCCTAATCAACTCTAAGATGTGTTTATGTAACTACATTTTAAAAGTGATGTGTCCATATAGTTTTTAAATACATATATTGGTAGTAGGTGTCATTTTATAATGAGTGAAGGTGTGAATATGTTCCACTGCACAAGTAACAGAATGGAGCTAACTTAACATGGAAGATTATGACATGTACAGTATCTAGTAGACTTCTTCCATAGAACTTTAAATCACATCTCTTGGGCTGCATTGTTTAGTGTTCATCATAGGGGGGTGTGAAGTTTACTATTTCTAAATGCAAAGTGAAGCTTTATATATGCGATTCAAAGCCTATGTCAAAGATTACATTTTTATTGTTGTCAGTGACAATACGTTTAGTTTCTAAATTATAAATTAAGTGAATCTAGTTAAAGGGAAGAACCTAGAGGAAATAACAAAGCACCCTATATTATATCATGTATACATATTTGAATGTATCTATGCTTATGTTAGAAATGTCATTTAATCCTTAGTCACAATTTAAAATACTGTTTAATGGCTGTTCCAAAAATAATCGGATATTAAAATATGTTATTAGTGAAATATTTCAAATCCATTCATAATGCAAAATGCTTCACACACCCCTAGTTCTCCAAGCTATCTCAGGTCACGACTCTTGAAAAATATAACTTGCAAGCTCTCAAATTCTAAATAAATTTGATTCAAAAGCTGCAGGTGCTCAAAGTTGAAATGATTTTTAACTTACTCTACAAGTATACATTTGAGTAAATTTTAGTGTTCAATCTTGTTTTCATGAAATTTGTATTTTTGAGCTGAATTGGGTGAAAATGTTATCACGTCACGTGTGTAACACTATGTAATGATAGAAATATATCATGAGTAGGGATGTGAAAAAGTATCGATACTTTTATTGGTATTAGTACTCACACTCTGGTATCGGATCGGTATTTAAATAAACAACTTTTTTGTTATCTTCACTCATGCTGGAATTAAATGTTTACTATGGTTAAAGAAGTGTACAAAATAAATTGAAAAACATTATTACTAATCATATTTAGCTATTGAATCTCGATCCATCAAACACATTTTCATAGACATTTTGAAAGCTGGTATGGTAAAACTTTTTATAATAGCCATCATACATTACTGTAGTAATTCCTTCAAATTTCCAACACATAACAGAGACACAATAGACTTAAATATATTATAACATGGTTAAATCATTATAATTTTCATTGTTTAAATAAATATAAAAATATAATTATTTTGATGCAAAATTTGAAATTATTACTTGATAAAAAAACATTTTTCTAGATTAAAATTTCTATACCGATATCTACTGTTATCAATACTTTACTTTCGATACCACATCCCTAATCATGAGACCTGTGAAATAATGTATACACTCAATTAAATCTTTTCAAGTACATTGGCCTAAGTTTCAAACAAACATTAAATGAAAACCTTTTAATTTCAATATGAAACATCATCGAAATTAACAAACTACTTTATGTGATGTCTTATGAAAATTTTATATTTAGTAAATTGTTATGAATAAGTCTTAACTTTCTATTTTCTTCACAATATAGCTAATTTATTATGGCTCTCCCTTAGAGTAAACCATTGTTTGGTTTTCTGAAAGTTAAAATTCTGTTTTGAAGATATGAAAATATTTCTTGTCTATATTAATTTTTATGCTAGTACATTTTCAGCTGCCTTTATGGAGGATTCCCTTCAACATTCCATTAATTATTTTGGATAGATTAATAGTTAATAACTTTTCTTTGTTTTTGGTATGCTTAAAATTACTTTCAGTTGAATGTTTCAATTTGTATATTGCGTAGTTTAATTAGGTGAGATTTAACTTTATTTTGGTGAGTTAGCCTGGAAGTTTATGAACCTATGAACGTTCATAATGTTAATAGATTGATACAAATGAAAGGAAAATATGTAGGAATTAAAATGTATAAAGGGATTAAGACTATATCTTGTATATAAATAAGATGTAAATGATTGTTTTATCAATCATTCAATATTGTTTTTACTCAGAAGTATCACATTTGTATTTAAAAATTACTATTTGTTGTAACTATAATTTTTATTTTGTCTCAACACCAAATCTTGCTAGCCATCTGGTCACTATGCAACTATAAAAAATACTAGTTTATAATATATTTGGTATTAGTGCATTTTCCATTTACTCATTATTTAGTGGTGTTTATGAAACATGGTTTATAGCTATATTTATCTATACACAAAATGTTGACTTCTTAAAACTAGCAATATTTTTTGAAAAGTAAAATTAAACTTTTTCCAAGAAAATGTAAATTAAACTAGGACAGAAAACATGAATTCTAGAAGTGAAGTTATTATCCCACTTATAGCAAACTCCAGCTAACTAATTCACATTATGTGAAAATTAAGAAATTTGGTCCTGACTGGAATTTGAACTAACAATATACTTGAGAGTTGAATTGTTGCAAGTATATGAAGGTACACCAACTTAACAACGTTGCATAGCCAAGCCTCATTAGCTATAACAGTGATGGTGAATGCACCTCCAACATGTTTGGGGTGAAGGGGAAGTTTAATATTATAAATTACTTGAGCTTGGATTGTACATTATATATCCTTGGGATCTAGCACTATACCTACCGTGGATATTTAACGACATTGCCTACCTGTGACATACCGATAGGTCATTATAGGATTGCCCATGCTTAAATGTTTTATTCACAGAATTTTAAATACAACTTCAAAACACGAATAATGCATTCTTAAATAATTAATCTTGGAGGTTTTTTAAGTTCTTTAAAACCTAGGCTTTTTGGTTTATTCAAGAAAATGGCTTATAAGAATATTCCTGCCGATATGTATATTAAAAAAGGTCACTAAAGCATATGTCTATCTATGATAGGAAATAAGAAAAAGTGTATTTTGAACTGCAAGTAAATGCTGTCCAGGTGCAAATAATAGTGAGTGTTTATACTAACCGACAGAAGAGGGTATGTGTTATTGGCGGTAAATAATAAGAAAGCCCAAAGAAAGTGCATCGAGCTAAGATGCAAAAATACTCTGCATAATAACTTCACCAAGTAGGAAATGTTGTTAAGCTATATTATTAATAAAATAGTGAAATAAGTTTATTTTAATATTTGACATTGTATGTGCTTAGGAAGATATTTGGTTCAAAAAGAAATAAGGCTACATAATGATGAGCTATGTACCTTTTACTCATCACAAGAATTGTTATGATAATCAAGTCCTCTAGATTACGGTGGCCGAAACATGCAGCGCGAATGGGAGAATCTAGAACCCTGTTCAGGGTACTGACAGGAAGAGACCATTGGGAAGACCTAGATGCAGATGAGAGGGTAGCATTAGAATAGACCTGAAAGAGATAGGTTGTAATGAGCTAGCTTCTCAGGATAGGAATAGGGTGTGATGAGGTGGACTGGATAGAACTAGCTGAAGATTGGGATAGGATATAATGAGGTGAACTGGATAGAACTAGCTGAAGATAGGGATAGTGTGTAATGAGGTTGATTGGATGGAGCTAGTTCAAGAGGGGATAGGTGGTGTACTTTTGTAAGTGCGGCAATGAACTTTCGGATTCCTAAAGCCATAGAATAAGTAAGTATGAAAAGTTTCACTGATACATAATATATAGTAAAATCTTGATTTTATCTTTTAAGACAACTTAAAACATTAAAGTTGATGTATATATTTTAAATGACTTTTCCAATACAAATTGTTTAAAAAAGGATACCGATTTGTCACAAGCTATTATATATATACATATATCTCACACAAACACTTATCGGGCCATATATTTCTAATATTATTGAACAATGCAGTCCTAGCAATTGAAAGCTCATCACAATATTAAATGCAAATGTAAGAAGACTGCACTTCTAAACATGCAATTTCTACTAACCATTTGCACTGCTCACTCACTGGCTTACAATAATTATACTATGACAACTTATATTTATTTGTTTTAAGAATGTTCATGAAAATATTAGATATAATTTTGAGTTTTAAAAAAACCCAACATAAAACCCACTTTGATGGCCACATGGTCTAAGGCGCTATTCTTGCAATAGATTATACTGTGGATAGTAGGGAGATTGAGGTTCAAATCTTGGTCAAATGTACTGAGGACGATTTTTCCATTCTCCCTCAACGATAATCTGAGTACATTTCCTCTAAATATAACCTTCCTAATCCTTTAAACCATTAGCGTAGATAGTAAATAAGCGTATAAGCCGAAGAAGAAGAAGACAGTGCTAAAACACCACCATAGAGTTTCATACAAAGTATTATATTTTCTTAAAACCTTAAATATGTTATCTTAGTTTAATTTTGGGCCAGTGTGTTTATGTTATATTGTACATATTGAAAGATATAATAAGCATGTTTGTAGATAGAGCCCAGTTACTTGTTAATATCTTTTTTGTCAACTTATTCTTTGGCATATTTTGCCAGGTCAAATATTTGAGAATATGTAAATACTACAGTCAATAAAGTATAGTAAATTTGTTTCATTTTGTTGGTATGTTTACCTTCCCATTACTTTTATTCTTAGGAGAACATTGTGTTTTATCCAACTAAATTGAATTGTATGTGGGGACATCATTTTCAAACTTGATGTTTATAATGAGCAATGCTGTGATGATTTTCAATCTCATTGCCTCATAAAACTTTGTGGTGTTATAGTTATCACTAATGGTGTGATTTATGGTGTTTTTTTTTATACATCCACCATCTCTCTGGGCTTTTTTTTACATCTCTTTTTCCAGCCTTTGGCTAGGGTCACTTTTTTTATTCAAGCCATATATTTTCCACTACCGGCTTACTAGGCCCATCATAGGTTCATATGCCTTATAATCTAACTTAAAACAGGAATTTAACCCAGGACCCTTAGCTTAGTAGACAGACACGCTACTGACTGAGTTAAGGTGTTGAATCACCGTCTCTTACAAATGTGTTTAAACAATATGGAGACACCCTTCCAGGGCTTTGGAGTCTGAAGCAATTTTGGGTGGAATCCGAGTTGGTAGAAAGGTACCGACTCCGACTTAAGAATTTAGTTTTTGGTTCAGAAAGTGTAGTGAACCAAATATATTGTTTTCATGTTCTATTAACCAAGTAGCCTATGATTCAAGTGTTGGGGATGAAATGCCCTGTGCTACCATTTTAGTATTTTAATCTATATCTAATAGTTATGACTGTTGACCAGATTAGTTTAACTTTTAAAATCGGGGCTTGCATAATTTAGTGATCATGGAATGAAACAAGGCTAATACAGTTAAACTAATTGATTTAAATTCTGAAAATGGAAAAATTACACCTGGACACGAGAATCGAACCCGGGACCTGTGTCCAGGTATCCTTTTTCAATTTTCAGAGTATAATATCTAGATGGAGAATTCCTCACTAAAAAGAATAAATAATAGCTTCGGCTACTAGATTCTTAATTGAGTTATATCAAAAGTATTCTGTTCTTTGTGAACAAAAAAACAAAAAATCAAATCTTTCCTCTTTATAATATTAATGTAGACAAATGATCCAACACAAATTGTTGGCTCTCCCAACACCAACATGTTGGCCAACATCTCCAACAAGTTAGGAGTGTGTTTAAATTGTAACACAACTTGTTGTGATCGTGTTGGCCAATATGGTTAGCTGTGTGTCGAGAGGTGGAGAAATGTGACGTGTTGGACCTGCAATGTATTTGTTCAAAAACGCGATGTAATGTACATGCGATGTATTTGTATATATACGCCCCTTCAATCCTATTTGTTGTATGTTAGCTGGGTATAGAGAGGTGGGGGAAATGCGATGTGATGAACCTGCAATGTATTTGTACCTAAAAATGCGATGTAATGGTATACCTGTAACTACTATTCGCACTATAGGGAAAAATGCCATGAAAATTAAGTACAGTGTGGAAAATTTTTCAGGGCTCAGTGTGATAAAGGTCAGGCGTACAAGAAACGAACGCATTGAAAGGATGGAGAAAATGCTTTCGCTATGGATTGAATCTCAAAACCAACGTAGTGCCCCAGTTACTTTAGCCATTGTTCAAAGTAAATCTAAATCTTTATATCATGACGTGTTAAAGCCTAAGGACGGCGAAGGCTCTAAAGAAGAATCTTTCAGTGCCAGCCGAGCGAGGGTGGTTCGATGGTTTTAAGCACCGGTACAATTTTCATAATATTAAAGAGACTGGTGAAGCTCTAATTTCTGACAACATTTTGGCGGAAGCCTTTGTTCTCGAACTTCAAAACAACTCACCAAATCAAGTTTTCAATGTTTGGAAACGTATGCCTGCCAGAACTTACATTTCACAGGAAGAAAAGACAGCACCAGGTTTTAAAGCTGCGAAAGATCGTGTAACACTGTTGTTAGGTGGGAATGCATCTGGTGACTACAAGATGAAGCCACTCCTGATTGCCAGATCAGAGAATCCACGGGCTTTGAAAGGAAAGATG
>CABEEJ010004339.1:7614-65927 GCA_901482245.1 Timema douglasi
AACCCCCCCCCCCCCCACACCTTATATTAGCCTACTAACAGAATAATGTGTCAATAATAGTAGACGAGATTCAGAGTAAAATTGAATTAATATTACTGAAGCAATAACTATATTAGTGAAGGAAATCTGACAAAGATTCTAAGGATTGTTGCCGACTTTTACTGTAAAAGGGTTTTTTGTTATAGTTTATAGTACAAACCCTCTTTGAAAACTTTATAATTACTAGTTTTGCTGTTATATATTTTAAGATATAGAATACTAAAACCAACAGTTTTTATGATTTAGAACGATATTATTTAATTCTTAATAAAATAATCATGTAAACATATTGGAAACAGTTTTATTCTCATTTACTCCATTCTCTTTCATGACAACCATTATTTTATTAGTTTTGGCCCACTATGAACACCCAAAAATAAAATGCAGGGACTTGAAATGGAGATATATTTATTAGAATACGAATAACTCACATTGCAATATTGTAGAAAATTCCAAAGCGCTAATAGCCCAGTCCTGTTAAGTGCCTGAAATAAATAAAAACAAAGTGGAAAATTTCAAGAGGGATTGTTTTTACAACAGAACAATTTTTTTCAAAGGTATTTTTAAAATATTTTACATTATTTTATGCTATATACACTTTATTTAAAGATAAATTAGTCCGTTAAGATTAATTCATAAGGCACTACCATTAAAATTTAAATATATATATGAAGTGGCCGTTAAAAACATTCAAATGCAACACTTGTTAGTTTCAGTCAATAATATTATACCCACTCATTTTTCTATTGCTACCACAAGTTACTTGTAAATTTCGACATGGATTTTGACAAAAGATGCGTTGTTACAGTTTTTGAACCTGCGGCTGACCATGAAGACGAATACAAGAAAATTCACGAAGAATACAAAGATTTGGTAAGTGCGCACAAATAAAAGATGTATATTATATAATACTTTCCTTTACTTTGGTACCTACATAAGCTGGATTTGCAAGAGAGGCTTAAAAGGAGTTAAAATTGACACAATTAATAAGATCACTACTAGAATTCTCCGTTTTCTCAACCCAGTTATCGCTTTGGCACGATTCTTGTAAATCATTTTTATTACACTGATATACACGGTTTTTGTTTCCAAATATATAATAGATTACTTCAATTTGTGTTTTATTGCCGATTACTAGAGCCCGGATTTGTATGCGAAATCAAAAATGCATGCAAATATACACGAGAAATTAAAAAAAAAATCTGCACCATAATATGCAAAAACCAATACACTATTGGTTTTGTGAAAAATATTGCCTTATTCATGGTTGTTACATTGCGGTATATAAGGAAAGTTATAATGAGATTTTCTTCTGTGAAGTTCCTACATTTGTCACTGAAGAATGTTGTATACAGTGAAAATGTCCTTTCGACATCACATATATATATCACAGGTACATGTGAAAAACACCACAATAATTCTTCTTCGGCGAATTCCTTTTGTATTTCAGTTTTTTCCCCCAGATAACTCTTTTACTAATTTGACAGGCTATTTTGTAATCAAAGTTTTTATTTAATACCGGACCAAACTTATCGAATGCAATTTTAGCAACACCGTGAGTTTCTGAAGACAATGCTACTGAAATATGATTTATCAGAGGAAGTATTGCAAATAATTATTTTGAACCTCCAACTGTGTTATAATTTCAGGTAATTTAGAGAAGCGGTTATGGATGTACTAGATCTTTTTCTCGATGCCACCTTCAGAAAACACACACACACACACACGCTAGTTTTGTTTTATTTTATACCCAATCAACTGCAGAGATTTTATTAACTAACTAGTAATTAGTCGATGACAGAAAGGGGACAAGTAATAATAATTTGATTTGACAGTTACAAGTAAAATGTGTACTTTTACCTTAAAAATCTAAAATATTCTTGCAAAATTATTTTCCCCTAGAATATATATTTATATGCACTATTAAACACCAGCCAAATGGTATATTAAGGTGTGGCTTACAAAATATATAATTTCTGCAGAAATATCTTTAGATATGTAAAAAATAATATGCATTTTGAATACAAATCCGGGCTCTACCAATTACGAATTAAAAAAAACCAAATGTTGCTATCACTCATGGATTTAAAAATAATAATAATAATACAAAAGCAGATTTTAATCGAGTTTATAGCTAGTATTTAAAGTAATTTAACTATCGTTACTGCCAAACCTGTCAAATTGGTCAAAAGGATCTTAAAATTTTATTTAAATGAACTGTATGAAAAATAAAAAATTAAACTTTAATGTTATGTGTTCTTTATTTGAGTCAAAGAACGAATAGAGTAATATTTAATTAGTGAAACTGACTGAAGAGATGCCTTAGAAGTTATTTGAAGTGTTTTAATATAATGAAGTTACTTAGATGTTACATTTACTTAAATTGATTGGTATAACTGCTTTGGTCAATTAAATAAGATAAAAACAAGTAACATAACGTGCAAGATGATTTATTTAGGGAAAGACCTAATTTATAATGACATATGAAGTCAATTAAAACAGGTACAATAACACTTCTAAAAAGTCATCAGTAAGATTGTTACAATAATAATGTTCTAGAATTATTAAATTAAATGATAAACAAGGAAAGAATAATAAACTGTGATGATTAAAATATTTTAAGTAATAGCAGGTTATAGGATTCGCTGATAAGCAAATTGCCTAGTGGATAAATAAGCAATTTGACTAGATTGGAGTTATTAATATAAAATAAATGTTAACAAAGAATTAATAAATTTTAATAACTTTGCCATGGAATATTTAAAGGCTGTATGAAAGGTATGACTTACAAAAAATAATAGGTAAATTGGTTATGCCATCAATAATGAAATTATTAGTTGAATTTATTATATAAACTAGTAAATTGTTTGAAAACAAGTTAACAAGGAAAAATATGTTTTTTAATAATTAAAATAATTTAAGTAGCGACAGTATTAAAATTACTAATAGAAGGTTAATTAGTTTGACTAGATTGTTATTGATGTACTGTACTTTACACATGGGAAAAATACAATTAGGCCTAGTTATAGGTTTCCAACGCCATTCGACGCTGAAGTCTAGCGCGTGTAGTGTACACAGAGGACGCAGACGAAAGCCTAAAACCTGATAGTTGTCCAATTAATCATCCGATGAAGAGCTTTTACTTATTGAAAGTGTATATTCAAAATTGAAAAAAAACAAAAAAAAACACGGTATACATCCATTAAACTATGATAGGAAAGATTATGGCGAATATCATCATTTATTTAATTACCTGAAGTTTGTTTATATTTAAAAAAAGCTGTTCTTATGCTTGCCCTATGTATAATCGTTTCCTCACTCAAGGAATCATTAAAAGTAAAAAAATAAAATTATTTAACAATTATTTAAATCCTGTCTTAAAAAAATCTCCTTTTGCGCCCCTTAAAATTTGGCGCCGTGGGCATTTGCCGAGTTATACAACGGGGCCTCTATATACATTTTTATTTATAGTACGATATATTTTTTTATGTGAGAAAGGGTAGTAACAAATAACTTGGAAACTAATCCAAACAAATCATTTATAAGCCTATAATAAATATATGTTCGATAAAAACATTTTATCTCGTGTTTAGAAAAAGATTGCCAAATATGAAAATTGTTTGTGAGTTGATGCGATCTGGTTATCTTGTTGGCCCATTTATTAAACATTTATGTATACATATAGTTAGGGTTAGTGAATTAAATAATATATACAACAATAGCTTTATTATTTATTATTACTCACCATCAATATCCATTTCCGTGCTTATTTCCATCCAGCATTTCTCTACAATATTCCTATTGGAATGACTTATCTTTTTTTGTCCCATATAGGACGTCTGTGTAACACACAAGTAATCAAACTTTCAATATCAACTGTATATTCTCTTGACGAACACATCTATCGGCGCCGACAACTAAGAAAAGAAGTAAATGTTCATTGTCAGTGCCGAGTACCAGCGCTGATAAGCGCGAACCTGCTTTCACTCTGAATGGTCCCATTTGTAAACACACACTCATCGATGACGCAGGTCAGCGCCGATCGGCGCTGATAGCCGGCAAGCAGGAAACCTGCTTTCTTTCTGTACACGCCTTAATAGTACAAACGTGTTATTCAAGTCAATTGTTTATATAATTTTAGCTGTGTTAAAATCGAGATAATATAATTTAGGAGATATAATTGAAAATCAACGGATGTGTGTCATCTAGGTTATGCTTGTACTCTGTTTTGATTTATTACAAATAGGCTAGATGATAATATCAATAATTACAAATTGATTAATATGAAAGAAGTGTAACAAAAGTAAAAATTAACGTCTTACAGATTTGTAATAAAGTGGCATTCCTTATCCGTTTGATTTTAATTGCTCTCCTTATAAAGTGTTGCTAATCTTGGCTGGGTGACGACCAATCAATTTAAGTAAATGTAGCATTTAAGTACGTTCCTTATATTATAATTTCATAGTTATCCTTACTACAACCATAATTAATATTACTGAAATTATTTGGAGTGGTTCTCACTGCTGGGCATCTTTTCATACTTATTAATCGTGCCTGAAATTTTGAATAATTTGCGGGGGGGAAAAAATACTTCCTAGTTTTAACGCGACTCATTATGCGTACGATAGTACTTTCTAAACGATTATTAAAATAACTTGTTTTTGAGAGTTACACTATAAGAGATTAATGTTTAAATGTTTAATTACTCATTTTGTATTCTTATCAATTAGCTGTGTATTAAATTTAATTTTATTATATGTGTTTTCACTGGCTTATTTTTAAAGACTTAATTATGAATATTAGTTTTTAATTTAATGACTTGTTTAACTGTAGCTTAAACAGTGTATGTGTTATTTTATTTTTAATAATTAAAACCTTGAATATTCCGTGTGCGAGTACAATCGTGTTAAATCAGGAACGTACCCCAATATCCCGAAAATAACTCGTGGTTCGCACGGTGACGTGTGAGCGGTTCGCGACCTTCCAGGCTTTGTCAGCAGAGGATATTCATTATTTTGCAGGTCTTATCAAAACCATGACAGAACAAACGACCCCTTTGGACAATTAGATGACCGAACATTATATTATGTCATTGAACAGCAAGATAGCGGGACATACAAAGTCAACAACAAGAAATATGGAATAAGTAATAAATAACAAATGACATCGTTTGAGACCATGTTTAATTGAACATAATAAAAGGAGAATTGAAATCAGCCATATCATTAACCGGAAGCAAATATGTATCCTATAAAAAGAGAATGGACTCGGGAATCAATGTCGAGTCAGTGGAGACGTCCTCATGGACAGCGACTGAAGACATGGCGCTGTGTGTGATAAAGTTAGAGACGACTGTGACAGATCGTGAAGGTGGCTATTGATGCTTGTGAACAAGATCGGGCCCCGCCACTTGATGTGTCTCAATCTTCGGTTTGAGTCTGTGTATGTGCCTACACTTGATGCTTTGAGGAGTAGTTGGGTGAGTGAAGAGGGTTCCCAAGAGAGTCAGCGTACTTGCGTCGAGAATGAGACAGTCTGACACTGTGGACGACACTACTAATGACGACGCCACTGTTGATGACGCTGTCGTGGATGATGATGTTGGTGGTGAATTTATTGGTGATCATGATGCCATTGTTGGTGACGGCTAAATTTTTTTTTTTAGCACGGTGTCTTACTACCCGTTCGGGTTATACGCTTATGTACTAATTACGCTAATGGTTTTAGGAATTAGGAAGACTATATTTAGAGGAGGTGTACCAGAATTTGCTTGGAGGGATAGTGGAAAACTATTTGAGAAAACCACCTTCAGTACACCCAACCGAAATTCGAGCCCCAATATCCCCATCATTGGCAGGCTAGTCTACTGCGAGAGTAGTGCCTTAGACCGTGCAGCCACCGAAGCAGGTTACTACATTGTTGGTGACGACACTGTTGGTGACGACACTGTTGGTGACGACACTGTTGGTGACTACGCTGTTAGTGACAGCACTATTGGTAATTGCTGATGATGACACTGCTTGTGACTGTGCTTCCAAATAAGACCATGACGTAGGTGATGAAGATGGTCATGTTAATATCACCATGATAAATGCTATGAACAATGTTCTCGACTTGAATGTAGAAGAATCGACAGTTGTGGATTTTGTTTGGTTGTCGCTCCTTCGTGACCGATGTTTGAGCGACAAACGGTTAATTATAGATATACAGTAGATAGAGGTGCTACATAGTGCAGTAAAGTGAAGTTACTTTGGCTGAACAGGTGACTAGAGGCGACATCAGTCGAATAACGCCGTTGTCTGCAGTAGGATGTCCTGGACCACATTTTAGGAACAAGTAGAAACCTACTGCAAGGAAATTAAGTAAGTGGTTTCGTTTACAGGTTGACGAAATGGTAAATATAATGGGCATTGAGAAGAATAATGACTGAAAGTAACGTGACAAGACAAACCTAATTACTACTTTGAGTCAAACATGGAATTCAATTTGTCTGTGCTTTGTGTTAGTACCTGGATGATGGCACGAGTGCAAGGAAGTACTAAGGGACGTGATGGAACGTGAAGTAGCGGGTTTTGGAAGTACCAATATGGTGAATGACGTAAACTGCAGTGAGAGCTACCAAAGATACACAACGGGCACACCTTTTTAATGGTGCTGCAGTAGACAACTAATGCTTATAGGACACTATAATAGTCGTGACTTAGATCTTCTGGTCGTAGAGTAACAAGACCGTCAATAGTTTGCCACTCACAGTAATGCTCTTCAAGTTCGCACGATTATGACAAGCCCGGAGAACAATTATATTATATCTGTTCGAGACCAAGAGGCTTAAAGAGGGGGTGGTATGGCGAGATTAGTTTCAGACTGTGGGGCCGGCATGTTTGCCATTTGTTTGCCCTTTCTGTTCTCTTTCTCCTTAATTAGCAGGTAGCCAGCCAGTTTCACAGCTAAGGTGTTTAGAGGGTACAGGGGGGCTTAATTGAAAGGGAAGTTAGAATATTCTGAGTTCGTTTACTTCGAATCTAGTAGAGTAGTTTAGAAATGGAGGATTCCAGACTTTTGACTGTGGCCCCTATATATACACGGTCGGTGGTTAGCGAGGGACCCCCAGTTCGAGTTGAGACTAGTCAAGTGAATGAACCAGCGTGTCCAACGAGTATGCCAGTGTGTCGAGTGAGTGGGCCAGCGCACCTAATGATTAGGTCAGTGTGTCAAGTGAGTGGGCTAGCGTGTCCAGCGAGTCGGGGGGGGGGNNNGTCGGGGGGGGGGGGAGGTGTCCAGTGAGTGGGCTAGCGAGACTAGTGTTCGTGTAACGCAGGTACCGCAGTGTGTTGTGCGCTGGGATCGGCGGTGGTGTGATGTGAATGATTTACACTGCAACTGTGAATTGTGCAGTGATTGAACATTATAAAATATTAATGTTTAAGTGTTTAATTACTCATTTTATATTCTTATCAGTTAGCTGTGTACCTAATTTAATTCTATGTTATAACGTGTTCTCATTCACTTATTAATTTAAATACTTAATTATGACTCTTTTTTTAACTTTAAATTAATCAGCGTGTTATTTTAGTTTAAATAATCAAATAAACACTAATTACTACATTCGTCTTCACCCGGGTGGATTTTGGAATGTCACAAAATCGATTTAAGTAGTCTGGCAGTCTTTGGATGGGTGGTAGGAGAGATGGATTGATTGATGGGTGGATGGATGGATGAATGGAAATAAGGGAAAGGGGTACAAACATTTAAAAAAAACTGCTGAGTCTGGTAGAAAATTTAAATCTGGTGGTAAGCTAGAAATACAACTCCAAATAAGACTTGAATTAAAGTTTCTTAATAGTAATTAGAAAAATAAGGTTGGGGAAGAAGGTTTTTAAAATTGCTAAAACTGATATAAACAACTACTTCTCAGTGTGACGGAAAACTTAATTTGGATGTAGAATAAAAAGACCAAACCAAATAGCTATAATATTCTGAACATTTTAAATGTTAAATAGGGCTGCGATAAGTAGGAGAAGAGGAGGTATAAAAATAAAAATGTAGGCACGATAGAAAATCTAAATTTGGCAAGAAGGTATAAGGACCCTTCCCAAATAAATTCCAAAACTAGCACATTAAATTATTCATCTGTGTGGTAGAGAAATGAAATTCGTTAAATAGTTAAAAGGGCCTCTCAAAATCAACATAAAGGTCTGAAAATTTTAAATTTTTATTGGAATTCTGTGAAATTGGGAAGGGGGGGATGTTAGAAAAAGATTATGAGGTGAGGTGAAGAATTAAAATTTGGCAGACTGATGGAATGAAAACTCAAGATAATCAAATAAATATTAAATACTAAAATTTATCAAAGTGGTTTGGGAAAAAATAGTTGGGGGCTTAAAATTTACAAAACTAATAGAAAAAACTTCTTATCAATGTGAGAGAAAATTAATACTAATCAAGCAGTTAAAGGGACCACTACAAAATCATGAAAGTCTGAAAAGATTACGTTTTTAAATGGGACCTAAGGAAAATATAGGAGTGGGGGTAAGAACTGAAAATAGTTCTTAGTAGTTGTATACAATTTAAATTTGGCAGACAGGCAGAAGGAAAACTCCAAAAGTCCATTTAATTCTTAACACGTGAAATTTCCGAGGTATAAATGGAAAAAGTAGAGAGGAAGGGGTTTAAAATTACCAAACAAATAAATGTGACGTGGAAAGGTTAAACATTACAAGCAACAGGAAGTCAGCCAGGTGGAAGTAATTGGAGAGGGGGGGGGGGCGACTGTTGTCTTAGGAATGTGCCTTTGGGTGGGAGATACCTGAAAAGAGGGTGGCAAACCGTTTAAGGATACAGTCAAATGACAAAGATGGAGTCTGAGACTACGTGACTCCAGTAGTGAGTGTTACGAACCGTGATACGAGTCGTGCGAAGTACAAGCTGGGTGATTAAGGATGCAACATCGTTCTTAAAAACATCGATATTGAAAACATAGATGTTCTCATGATAAAAACATCGATGTTAAGAAACATCGGCCATAAGAACGATACATCGATGATCTGAAATATTTTAGAAATATTATAGAAAAATGACCTCACTGTATGTCTTGTGATTCTGTTACCATCACACGGTTTAAAGTGAGATCACAGACCTCTAAAAACACAAAGAACTAGAAATGTTTATATCATCATCAGAAATTTCACATAAAATGTTCCTATATATTCATACATTAGCGACACCAGCGTAAATCAAACATTTCCAACCCAAAATAGTAGGCGAATAAAATGTTTACTGACTAATCGATGCTTAACTAACTTAACTTATACTAGACCACCAAACTAAAAAAAAACTATCTTAGATGGTGCAAATATTTATTTAATTTATGTAACAATTTTGAAATGGAGTTAAGGAAAAGAAGCTTAGACAATCTAGTTCCCAGAAGCCTATTTCTTTCCTGGGTGATGGTTGCCCCGGCTTCCGAGAACAAGCGTTCGCTCGGAGCAGACGTGGCGACGTTGGGAAGGTATATCATTGCAATCTTTGCAATCGTTGGAAAAAGAGACTTCATATCCTCTCAGATTTCAATGGCATCTCTTTATATTGGTATGACAAGAGATGACCGATACATCTGAACCTCTGTTTCACTGATGGTTCCTGTAGTTGTAGAAGATGATTTATTTTTCATATTTGTGTGTGTCAATTGTTTATGGTATTTCCAAATATCAAATTGCGAATCATTATCAGACTCATCAGAAGTGTCATTCCTTGATATAGGCAAGCTGTTATGTTCCCGCACATATTTATTTAAGGAATTAACTACTTTGCCTTTGGCCATGGCATCTTTGAAATGCATGAACTTAAATTGTAGTTGAAATGGCAAGTATGGCGGAATGATCAAGGTTATCAAACCTTCTAGCTAGTTGTTTCTTCATCTCCTTTTTAAATGGTGTAATCACTCCATTTTTAGGTTTCATATTTTCTATTGCTTCTCGGACGCAACTAACTAGTGGAATAACTTTGCTCACCGTCACGTAGCTATCTCCTTAAATTTATTTTGTTAGCTTCTCAAATGGGCATAGTAATTTTACCATTTCTTTGACGTAATCTAGTTCACTGCTTGAGACCATTGGGGGAGCTTCCGGTCGAGTCAAAAGTATTGCCCCTACAATGGACACAACTCCATGAATCGCTGTAACATGTAGAAGGATGAATTACATCTTATGTGAACATCAAGAATAATCTTTTCGATTTGGCCTTCTTACAGTCCCATTTCAATTTGTCTTTTCCGTAACTCGTCCCTTGCATTGACACTCTTTTTGATAAATTTCCCTTTATCTCGAACCTTACCAATTAATTCAGTACAGTTTTTTGCATTGCCAATTGCTTTAGTTGCGACTACAATAGTTGTATGGGCAAAGCAAAAAAATCTTTTTTTTCTCCGAACTTTTCCCTGTTAACCTTCATTACAGTGCTGTCATTATCTGTGATGATAGCTGAAACTTTTTCAATTGAAACATTCTGCTCACTGAAAATTTATGTAAGTTTTTCAGTGATATACAGTGACGTGTGGCTTTCTTTTAGCTCCATAACACCTTATGTTCCGCTGAGGAGTAGAGACTTGTCCAAAAAGTTAATAGTAACACCCACAAATGATTTATTTTGCATGATTTTAGTCCAAATATCGTAAGTGATGCAATAGTTTTCAGCATCTTTTTTATAATTTTAAATCGTAGAAAGCCTTTATCTTCTATAGTGGAAAATGGTTTATTATCCATGATTATTAAATTCACAATGGCTTCAGTTATTTTCTTTGGTCTAGCTCCATCCTGTGTGGTTATACTTTTTATGTTATTTATGAATTCATAAACGTTTGGTTGCGTCTGCCAATTTTTCTTAGGTAGAACAATGATAGTTGAAGTACTGGCAACACTGGTGGAAGAAAAGATATTGTAGCAATTTTAGCTACAAGTCAAATAAAAATGGGCAAGTCAACAACAACAATACTTACCCAATCTCACCGTCCAGGCTATGTACGAACTAATAACAACACATCTGGCCACATTATCTGCCCGCGACAACTGCCGGCTCCGAGCCGAGAACCAAACTTCGCCCGCTAGAGACCGCCGCCATGCTCAATGCCAACCCAACGACCATGAGAAGAAAAGAGATGCCAGTGTAGAAGGGGCCAGTACCACCCAGTCGCTTCGAGAATAAAATAGACGTGTTCGTTGTCACAAGAGGACACAGAGCGGATTGTCGCGTATTTCAGTCGTGCATTAACAAAGCAAGAGCGAAGGTACTGTGCAACGTGGAGATAACTTCTCGCTCTAGTCGGCGTGTGTCGACATTTCCACGCGTATCTCAGCGGAGCTCATTTTACAGTGCAGACGTACCACAACAGCCTTCGTTGGTTGAAGAGCTTTCGTGAGCCAGAGGGACAAGTCGCTAGATGGCTGGAACAGTTGGCTGAGTTTTATATGGAAGTGATTTACACTGCAGCATGGAAATGCGGATGGGCTGTCACCACATCCATGTGAGCAATGTGGCTCAAATGTGGCAGCGAGTGACTTTCCCCAAGTTTGTGCAGGGACGTCAGAACGGGCCCCAAAAGTCCAAGAAGGGGAAGGGATCAGCCAAAAGAGTGCGCCATCACGGTGTCACAACAGGAATATGAGGTGCGTGGACCAATCATGGACCTACTACGCCAAAACTCGATTGATGGAACAGGGCTTCCAAGGGCTTCTCAGTATCTATTGATATTAATGAAACACCAGTTATGTGGAAAAGGAGTGCTCTACTTGGTAGATCATGCTATATATCAGGCTAAGCCCCGAGCGGTAGTGCCCTCTAGTTTATTAAAATAAATATTAGGCCAATATCATGGAAACGACAATTCAGGAGCTCACCTAGGAGTCACCAAAACATTTGAACGGCTACGAGAACGTTTTTACTGGACAAGTATGCCTAGTGACGTACGTCGGTGGTTCGAGACGTGTGAAGACTGTAATATCCGCAAGATGCCAACACCAGCGGCTAGGGCACCTCGGTAAATATATGTGCCCACTAGGTGGATGGAGCGAGTTGCCATGGATATCCTTTCACTTCCGGTCACAGCCAAAGGAAATCGGTACGTGCCGTGTTCAGGTGTCATTTTTCAATTTTCAGAATATGTTGATCATTATTATAAAGTAGTATTGGTTTCACAATATGAATTTTACGAATATAACATTTCTTTCTAGCCAAGGGTGAGAGAAATAATATGGAGACTTAGGCATTTGTACACTCATAAAAAATAACCAAGAAGATGTGTCAAACTTAAGGATTAAAATACCAAAATTGTATATAATTGTTCTATTGCAACATTTGAATAATAATAAATAATTTAATGAAACTAATTAATAATGTTTTATATATAAATGCTTATTGCTTATAAAATAGTCGTTAATCTAATTACAAAATATGGCAGTAGGTTATAGATCCGACCTATATTTTATGTCAAAAGCATAACACTTTTTGAAGTAAATACTTGGTTCATTATACATGTCTATTTCTAAATTAGGACCCACCAAAAGCTCACCTCAATATATGTTTTGGGGAAAGTTATTTTATATTGCATTACATTACATTGTCGTATTTTTGTGCAGGTAGATTCAATGCTGGGGAGCTACATGGAAGATATCGGTATCACACCAGAGCAGTTTGAGTCTGCTTGTAGCAAGACTGTTCCAGGAGGAATGCAGATCCGCTTCCACCAGGTTAGAGAGCTACTGTATTTACAATGTAACGCTATTATCTACTATTTAACTTTAGGAATTATTACCGGTCAGTAGTAAGAGAGCCGTAGAGAAATTACAATATCTCTCTGTGGAAGGATTACAAAAAAAACTTTTGTAATATTCATAGGTCAAGTCTTGTAATTTGAAACCATAAATTATGATATTTTATTATCAAAAATATAAGATAATACTAAAACATATTGAAATAAAATTAATGCTTACAGCAAAAAAAAAAAAAAAAAACTTNAAGCTATAGTTTCTAAATATTTATTAATTTTTAACTAGGTTGTAAATGTATTTAAGGGTGTTCCAGTGGTTGAAAAATTGACTTACTAAAAATTCAATTTTAAGTGATCAATTATGATAGATTGGGTTGAACTAACCTCCCCTCCAACCTATCCAAGAACGAATAGCCCCCATGGCAGGTAATATTATTGTCAATTGTCATTGCGAGCTAGTGTTCTTTAGAGGGTGGGGTACTAAGAAATGTGTACTTATGTCCTTGTTCCCGACTAGTTTGCTATAAGTGACATCAGTGAAGTCACAATGAGACCCCCAGCTGTCAAATTGTCACTGCGAGAGGAAAATCCCAATTTTATCAATGATAATTTTATCGGACGTGCAGGGAATCGAACCAAATATTTTTGGTTTAGAATAAGACCAAATAAGACAATTATTATCAAATTATTCTAAGGAAGTTATCAACTTTAGTACACATAATATATTGTTTAATGAAGACATAGAAAACTAAAATACATTTTACTCTTTTCACTAACATAGAGGTCAAATTTCAAATCATATTCGAATTAATTGATAGATTAATTAATAGATTAAAACATTAAAACGCCCTTGTTTTAAATTATGATCAAATAAAATCTATCAACCAAATATGTGTATTCCCATAGTTAATTTTGTGTTGGTTCCCCTCGGGCCCCTCACTTTTTTTGTAGAATACATGTTTTTAAAACACGTTTCATAGACTGCGACATTTTAAAATGGTTAAATTAGCGATTTTATAAAAATGTGAGAGTACATAAAAACAATATTTAGTGTTATTTTGTTTTCTATCATTGTAACTACACGTTAAGTTTAAATCTTTGTTCTTACCAGTTACAGGATCTTTAAGAGTGTCGAAGAGGTTAAAAAAATTGACTTCTTAAAAATTCATTACATGTGATAAATTATGAATGATAGATTGAGGTAAAATAACCCCCCCTTAAACCCCTCCAAGATCGAATGACCCCGGTGGAAGGTAATTTTGTTGGCATTCTGATTTATTTTTTTTCAATGCAAGGATGTATCATCTTCCTTATAAATGAATATCAAATTATCTATAGGAATTTACTCTAGTAAATATATTTTTAATATGGACTAAAACGAATTTTAAGTATCTGCAAATAATATCTTTGAAAACTAAAATGTGGGCAGATATGACATTTTTCGGTGACAGTGAAGTTGAGATTTAAATCTTGTTTAGAATCATTTGGGGGCAGAAGGGAGATTAGCTCTAGATTAAACTTTTAAATAGACCTTGTGTTAAAACTAATGGACTTTTTTTTTATCACAATCAGTATATTTGAGCCTGATCATCTACTGTCCCCCAATGGTCAGTTGAATCCTTGGGAACAGATGTCTCGTATTTTCTATTTTTAATGTAAATAAATCATTATTGAATATAAGGTTGGTTAAGCAAGGCTATATATTTCAGTCGTCTTTTTGACGAGGGCTCACAGCAGCATAGAGAAAGAATATAGATCTAATAGAAAAGTGATAATTTTCTCTATAATAACAGTGATCTACACATTTTATATAATGTTGACCAAATTTAACTTTTATTTTGGACTTGCATTATGTGAACGTGAGTATCGCATCATTATTTCTATGAACTATATATCAAGGGTTGGGAACGTGTGGCTCTTAGCCAGAAAAATGGCAGCTCTTTTCATGAAATGTAGTTCCTTAAATATATAAATATAAGCTGTTCTTTAAAAGGGTGGCCACTGAAAGACTGAAGGGTTTGAAAAAGTCATAACTTGTTCATTTTCAATTTTTTTTTTTTCACAGGCTATAGAGCATCCCTTGTAGATTAAAATATCTACGTATGATGTCCAGCAACGATTAAAACTCATTGGGTTTTTCTATTCCAGTCAAAAATCAAATATTCAAACACAGAGAAAATACCGGCAAAATTTTAATATCAGAGTATCTCCTAGAGATAACATAGTTAGGAACCTAATCACCCGGTTTGAAGGAACTGAACCAGTCATTATCAAGTTGTTCAAAAAGTTGTTATTACCTCCTGCTAGGTGTTGAAATCGAATGGCGTATTGCAAACACTGCTGAGTATCTTGGGATAGTATTTGGATCTTGTATGAAAACATTTTTAAATCCAGTTTCAGAATCTTCTGAAGCAATGTCCTGGTGATGTTTAGTTGAAAAGAGTGATGACAGGTAGAGGCAGATAGATCCTCAAGGACACACTGTCGTACAGCTTCCACCACTGCGTCAGTGCGCACAGTGCGTTTAGGAGCTATTCCTGGAAGATAGGCGACTGATCCAGTTCTTTCAAACCGGACGATTAGGTTCCGAATAATGTTATCGCTAGGAGATACTCTGACATTAAAATGTTGTCGGTATTTTCTCTGAGTTTGAATAATTGATCTTTCACCGGAATAGAAAAACCTAATGAGTTTTACTCATTGCTGGACATCATATGTAGGCATTTTAATCAACAAGCTGTTACCACCCACTCCACTACCTCTTTATCTACGGCCACATTAGACTAAAAGGAAAGTGGGAGTAAGCTACATAAATTTATAAAGTAGAAAGACATTAGCAACAATTTGGTAACAATATGAAAGTTTTATTTAAAATAATAACAATTAAAACAATAATTTACATGGCCTCAAAAATCCATCAGGGGTTGTGTTGAAAATCATACTAAACAAATGTGTAGTACTATCATGTAAATGTTTCCACACATGAAACATGTTCTTTAGTCAACAAAGTCAGTCTGGAAGTCTGAGAGTAGTTGGGTGTATTTGTGATATTTCAAAGAATGAAGGAGTATCTAAAGAGGAAAAGATGGCAGTACATAAATGTGTGTTAACGTCAATATTGTTTTATGGATGTGAAGAGTTGGTTAGTCAAGAAAAACACAATATATAAGTGAATGCAGTTGAAATGATATTTCTAAGAAACCTATGTGGAAAAACTCGTACGGATAGAGCCAGTAATGAATGGGTGCTGAAGGAGTGCAGTTTTAAAGGGAATCCAATAGGTCAATGTGAAAGAAGCGTTTTATATTTGTTTGGGCATGTTGAGGAAATGAGTGTGGACCAAGTGACAAAGCGAATACATGAAGGTAGAATGTGTGGATCAAAAGGAAGGGTTAGGCCATGTAAGACTTGGCTCGATTAATCATATACCGGTATGTATGTAATAACCCACTTCGGTGGCCGCATGGTCTAATGTGCTACTTTTGTTTTAAACTGGACTGCCGAGGATGAGGAGATCGGGTGCATTGAGTTTTCTTTCCTAAATGATTTTCCACACATATGCGAGTGCACTTACTTTAACTTAAACCTTCTTAATCCCTAAAACATTAGTGTAATTATTACATAGGCTTTTATCTCGAACGAGTAATAAGACGTGGTGATAAAACAAATTAATAATAATTATGGTAGAAAGATGAGAGAGAGTAAACAAAGGGGGCGTGATTAGTTCAACACTATTCAGTACCACCACTTTATAGAATTTCTAATTTATTGTCTACAATTTTTACTGGAAACACTGTAAATGGTTGATTGAGGTGTATATTTAAAGTTTGTGGAACTATCACCCAAAAAGAGACAGGTTAGTGGGACAAACAATGGGTTTTGACGCAAATTTAGATAAAAGGATGTGATGGAGAAGAAAGTTGGGAAAATGCTGTCCAAGTGTTTTTAATCATATAAAGCTAATATTTTATGGTTGTAGCATGTTGTACTTTTTTAAACTACAATCAGAGTTTAATAAAAAATTGTTTTGACTTATATATAGCATATTATTTCTTAATTAAAAATGTAAAAGTATAATTAAAAAATATATTGATTTAACCCTAGTTTGAGGACAAAAATAGTTTCTAATAATTGTGACCAAAGAAAACAAAAGTTAAACTTTTTCTTTTATAAAAATAATAATGTAAGAGTGTTTAAACATGTTAGATTTAAACCAAGAACAATAGTAAAAGTGAGTGTTTATTTTGTATCTCATAAATATATGATCTAAAACTCATATTTTAACAATTGACTGTTTGATAAAGGATAATGACGTGTCGTGTTTCACTCATTTATATTTGACTCCACCTTTAAGTTTTAGAGTAATGGATATTTCGCCGGAGATAAAACTTGTCTCTTTAGGATAGGAACGCTGAGTCATACTCAGTGGTAGCAATAACATAGTTCAGCTGGAAGCAGTCAACAATTTGCTTTCTCCAGTCTCCACTAACGAAACTGATTATATAGCTGCGAGGCCATCAAGAAACTCAACATTGGTTGAACGATTGTTTAAAGAAATTACCTCTATCAAGAAGACTACAAAGTTGTTGGTAGAGTGTGCCAGTGCAATAAAAATAGCGAAAAATCCATAATTTTAGTGGAAGACATGAATCATTAGAGAAAATTTAGAGGAAGGATGTTTTTATTGGAACATGTTCATATCATCAAACAACAGGTAAGCAGTTGTGCTTACTAAAGTTTGAATCTACAGTTCTTCACCAACAGCCAGAATATGTTTGGGATGAATGAACAGAAAATTAAAATTGAGATAACTTGGGGGTGGGGGCGAGTGTTATATGACAATAATGATTGCTTTATCTGTTGTTGAAAGCTAAGTTAGTACACCTGTGTGTTGTCATTAATATTACTCCTTTGTTGTCTTTGTTGTATTTCTTAAGGGGTTTATATTTTTGCATTTCAGTATTCTTATATTTGAAGTAGTACTTAACTATTCACTTTCTCAAGTAATTAATTTATATATTTATTTACTAAGCATTTGAATACACCATTAGGTAATTTTACAAATGATACAGATCATCAGCAAATGATAATTGAAAGACTATAGGCAAGTTTACAATAAGATAAATAGAAAAAAATAACAGTAGCTCTCAGGATTTTAGAGAGCGGTGGCATTGTGGGATAAAGAAAAGGGGTGTTAAATCCATACAGTATGAAATTAATATAAAATAGGGTGAAAGATTTGGGAGGTTGGGCATAAAATGAATACACATGAATAACATACATACCTACCGTACATACTCATACACACATACAAATTAAAAACTTCCTAAACTATATTTGCATTTTTTTAAAGTTAAAAAACACTATATCTATACACATTTAAGTAGCTAGGCCTACTTGAAGAGAGAATCCAGGGATTTTATTTGATCCAGAGTTCGTTAAATAAATAATGTTCATGATACCGTAATAATTAACAATATAAAATTAACCCACGTAGTTAAAGTGATGCACGTACTATTACATACCATTTTATCTATATTTGGTTGTGACTGTATTCTGGACAGGAAACTTATGAAAGCTCTGCCACTCAATAATAGAATCAAAACATCCTCTTTCCCCTTTTTTCAACCATGTTACAATAGCTGTCATTGATGCTAAAACAAATAAAATATATTTTCAGTCTTCTTTGTCTATTGGCTAAAGCCTCTACTAAAATCCTCATTGACTGATACGTCTCAAACTCGAGGGTTGTTTGTGAATCCATGAATAACGCATACAAAGTTTTAGTTTGATCAAATTTTTGTGTTGTTTACTGTTCACTATTAGCGATGTATAAATTATTGACTCTTGGAAATAATGTGAATCAATTTCTTGCCCACTATTTGCTACTATTTATTGATTATGTCACCGCCTGTCCCCCTTCTGTCCATGTGGGCCTATAATTGTCAGGATGGGTTGCGGCCGAGGATGGAGGAAGTGATTGGGTTCTGATTGTGTGGGTTCGTAATTGATGTTTGGCTTGGGCTTTTATGGGTTTTTATTGTACTACTATGTTCCATTACAATATGTACCGGTAATGTTGATGAGAAATATTAAAATATAATAAAGAACTTAATGGAATTACTTAGAAGCTCGTGACAGAATGAAGTATAGTAAGGAATGCTTAACCAATGGCCTGACTGACCTCTAGGTGATCCTACATGGTTTATGAACCCCGGGGCCTTGGCCTCGACGGTAGCCCTATAATACACGCACTGATGATGCGGTGTCCTAGCCCAAGTAGTCCCAAAAACGGGAAGAGTGACCCCCTAAACTCGATGACGATTAGTCATCTATTATCCACTAATTTAAACCCAGCCTTAGACTTTAAGTTGATACAATTTTACTAACATATATTTTAGATTGAAGATAAAGGTACGCCCTTTTGAGAACTAATAGCTTGCCATGATAATTATAAGGTAATGGGCATGCATTCGAATAAATTAATATACTATTTTAAATTGTTTAATATCTTTTGAGCATTTCAAACTTTTTTTTTCAGAGTTTGTTCGAGCAGGTGTGGGCAGCGAACGACTATGAAATATTCAAGCATATGATGATTCAGAGAAACCTTGAACTACAGCTGCAGGCATTGGAGATGATCCAACAGAGGTGTGGGATCACTCCACAAGTGCTTCTGCCTAACGATGGTCCCGAATCACTACACACAGTCGAAGAGACACAGGTCATGGAAGAGGCCATCAAGTTAGTAGTGATCTCCATACTATACTGGATAGACATAAACACACCCATCGCAAAGGACCAAAGCGTGACGATCAGGTTTGCCGTCTGCTTGATTGTGTGTAAGGCGACAGATTTAATGGTTTCTTTCAATATTCTTATACCAAAATATGTTTCTGGTGAATAAAATATGTATTGTTTGAAAATAGTTAAGTATTATACCTCACTTCGGCGAAGAATATTGTATAATTACGAATATAATCTTTAATATATTAAAGTATGAAGCCATCACCCATTTTGTTTACATTCTGTCAAGACTACATTAAATTTAAAGTTGGCTACCAGATTGCATATTGGTTGTAGAAACCAAATCATAATGAAAATTCAATAACTATAACTTAAAACTTGATTAAATTTGTTTGAACGATAAATTGTGTGTTGTAGTTTTACATTCAAGTGATCATTTAGGTGGAAAGTAGGCAGTAATACTATATTATTACAAGATATTTTAAGTGAGCTCTTAGAATGTATATGGTTTTAAAAATCATATTGAAATTTTGATAATTATAATGAAATAAGGTAGCTTAAAACTTTATTTCTTTTGTTTGAAGGACAAACTTTGTGTAGTAGTTTCACGTTCAAACAATCAGGTTATAGGCTTGTAGGAAGTATTACTATATTACAGTATGTTTAAAGTTGGCTATTAACTTGTACTCATATATTAGTTGCATAAAACATATTATATTGAGAGTTTGGTAATTAACAGTGAACTAAGGTAGCTATAAACTTGATTACATTTGTTTGAATGACAAACTTTGTTTAGAAGTCTTAAGTTCAAACAATCATTTAGTTTATAGGCTTGTAGGAATTATCACTATATTAGCCTACATCCACATGTTTAAGGAAACAAATCACGTGTCTTGAACTCTTCAAACTTTTTATTAAAAAATGTATTTCTTTAACTAATCATACAATGATGTGTTTCACACATTCATACAAATTAGAGAACAAAGTCAAAATACCACATTGCCTTGTCTGTGTGTAGGAATGAAAGATATACCCGAAAGGTTTCTTTCTTCTCCCTTACACACTGGTGTGCAAACAACAACTCAAAAATGTCAGCCACATAATGTTCATCCATTTATATTATAGAGAACAATGGTTTTTAATATTAAAACCATGATTTTATGTGGAACCAAACGCTAGTATTTCCCCTTGTTTACTTAATTTATCTTTATTTTATTTTTTGTATAGGTACATCCAAATATTCCATGTCATGAATTGGGCAAATTTCTGCTCATTTTATCTACTGACTTCTTCACTTGACCATTCAAAGAACTGGGCAAAAATTATACTAACTCTTGCCCATTTCATGAACTGGAACTTATTAAAGAACTAATATCTATTACAAGATGAACTGAAATTCATTCTATGATATTAAAATAACCCAACCTAGCTTAACATAACTACCCATTATAAAACTATTAAAAGTTAAATTAACTTAAAGATCAAACCTATTCTTCGCTTGACCAATCCAAGGACCGGGCAAAAACACATAGCGATCACAATTGGAGCTGCTCAGTTCATGAAATAGACAGTTTATGAACTAAGCAGCACAAGCCTTGCACAATTAATGAACTATACCATTTTTTGTCTACAGTAGCCCCATGGTTTCTTTGGTGCTGACTGACAGTTGATAGCTAACTTCTGACAGTCAATATTTAGGTATATACCTAAATTTTGACTGTCAGAAGTGACAGCTGCTAAACACATGTTTTTACAGATCATATGGTTCGGCGTAGGGATACATAATTTGGTCTGGTAACTTTTCAAAGCTTTTAGCTGTCAGTCAGCACCAAAGAAGCCATGGGGCTACTGTAGTTTGTGTAATGGTCATGAGGGGCTAATTTATGGAATGGGCAAAAATGTGCCCGATTCATGAAATGGGAAAATTCACGCAAGGGGTGTAATATAATAACTTAAGTAGTATTGAGCCGGAGAAAATGCAATTCATTTAATGTCCGTGTAGCCCTACTTTTGTTAGACTAGGAATTTGGCAGCTTTGTATGAGAGAGAATAATGACATATCAAGTTAAGGCTAATAGGGAACGTTATAAATTCGTCATGGACCGAATTTATTTCTCAACGGGTAAAAATGATAAAATGACCTCCTCCTAGAACCCCTTCCCTCACAAAATTATGGAAGTATACCTGCATTGGCTTGGATCTTTGTAGAGGTTGGTTCTATGTTTCTTTTGAGTTCAAATTACTACCGCGTATTTTAAATTTATACTTGAGTAATTTTTATACAAAACTACCAAGTTTTGATCTAGTTTGGTGATTCCTAGAAAACATTCCTTATCCGACTTAGTTGTGTGAGGCAGTAAAGGACTGCTGGTTGACGAGGGAAAGGGGGGAAGGGGTGGTTTGGGGTTGGTTGTACACACCAATGATTCACCCTAAATGCTATACATGAGTTTTTTGTGACTGACAGATGAAAACTGTGAACATAAACAGATTACCTACCACCACACAAAAACGATTACAAACAAATAAACCGCCAGAGAATCGTGAGCTCGTTTATATACCACGTGGAAGACCTGGGTTCAAATCCTAGCTGGGTACACTAAAGTCATTTTAACATATGAATGCTGAATGCTATTACCGTAGAGATGATTAATTTAGCAAAGATTAAATAAATCAGCATTTTACTAGATGAACATATAAAAATACAGTAGGCCTAACTATACTAATTTGTTTAATGAAAAATAGAGATATACAATTGTAAAAACTGCATTTACAAATGATTGATAGATTTACTTATTACCAGCACACGGGATAAACGTCAAGCTCATCTTGTATAGTTTGCTGGTAATGGGGAGGTTGAGGTTCGAATCCCGACCGAGTGTCCTAAGAGTGTTTATTCTTAGGTGGTTCCCCCTCTCCCGAACATTGAGAAGAACTAGATGCAGATGGGAGGATAACATCAGAATGTACCTGAAATTGATAATATGTAGTGAGGTGGACTGGATAGAACTAGCTCAGTATAGGGATAGTTTACGTACTTTGAGTGGGTGAATAAATTTGACCCAAAATAAATATATAATATAATAAATTACAGATCAATACTTTCCTATATAAATCAATTCAAATTAAAAAATGTGTTTTTATTCGAATATTATACTGGGTAACTGGTGTATCCGTTCTTCGCACAGGGAATCTCTAAAGTAGACCTAGCTTTGTTATTTTTTATCTCTATTAATAAATATGAAAGCCCTCGCCCACCTACTCACTCATCATTCATTCTCCTACTTCTTGAATAGTTAGAAGGCAGTAATTCGGCATAGTTGTACATCAGAGAGTACTTAGAAAAACTAAGCAAATTTCAAAATGGGAATCCGGGAATTGAGGGGTGGAACATTGAGGGTCTATTAATATAAAAACATCCTCTAAGGGAAGGGAATTTTGGCACGAAGGTAGAGGTAGTAATCCAGATAATAAAACCCGTTTTAAATTATTAAATTTTAAGTTCAATGCTATTTTATGTTCAGGGTTTTTGAAATGGGGGTATAAAAACTTATAAAACTCTTCCTCACTAATCATTGATTCTCACATATCACGAATATCTAGAAGACTGAAATTTGGCATAGTTTTACATAAAAAAGCATTTAGAAAACTAAGTAAATTTATAAATGGTGGTCTAAGAATTACGGGGGTTTTCCCACTTCCCGGATAGCTTGAAGGCTGAAATTTGGCATAGTTGTACATCAGAAGATACCTAGAAAAACTCCGTACATTTCAAAATGGAAATCTGGGAACTAGGTGGGTGTTGGGGGGGGGGGGGTCTATTTATTGGTAAAAAAAGTTTAAGGAAAGAAGAAAANAACGTTTAAGGAAAGTAGAAAAATGAAATTTGGTACGCAAGTAGGGGGTTACCATTCCAGTTAATAAAACCATTCTTAACTTATGAAATTTCAAGTTCAGGTTTGGGGAACTGGAAGTAGTTGTTTAAAAAGTTTAAAAGCTCATAGAAACAACTACTTACAATGGTGGTAAGAACTTAAACTATGCAAAAAGTTAAAGGGCTCACCCCATATAACCAAAAAGATTTGATCATTTCAAATTTTTAAAAGAGACTCTGTGAAATTGGGGCTGGGGGATATATATGTTTTGTATAAAAAGTCAAAAGCCTTCACTCACCTACTCACTCATGACTAATTTTCCCACTTTTCGAATAGATAGAAGACCAAAATATGGCATAGTTGTACGCCATAGGTTACAGTTAGCCTGTATTGCTAGTAAGATGTGGTGCAACTAAATTCAATTTTTTTTTAATCTATTAGAAAATTATGCATCTTTTTCCAGTTGATATTGCACGTATTCTCTTTTGCGAAGAGGTTGGGATTAAATTCAATCATGATGAGTTTGGGGTTTAATACACACACACAGACACACACACACACAGACATACACACACACACACACACACACACACACTCTTACACACTTCTGTTAAGCCTGTGAAATAATACAATTTTAGTTGTTTGAATAAAAATACTAAATATTAGTAAATTTTGGCTTACACATATTTGTGTAGTTTATTTTAGAATTGACTTTGATTTGCCTCCATCCCAGGAAGTCCTTGGAGGAATACCAAGCCTGCAAGGAGATGTTAGACAGCAGCACAATAGAACTGGAGCAATCGTTGGCCACATCCACTGACGAACACGACAGACTAGAGGCAGAATGCAAGCGGGAAAAGGTTCTTCTACAAACTGCAATGCAACACACTATAGGTCAGAGTGCATGAAGTAGTTTGCATTTATCTGCAATTTATATATAGCCGAAGCACAGACCAACAGCTTATGCTAGATATATTGGTATATATTTTTGCTATGTAATATTTAGGTTCAAAAGTAACTAGTCAATGGCATAATGCATTTGAATACCAAAGTAATTTTTGTATAGACGATGGTATAGTTTCGATAAGCTAACGTTTCTAATTTTACAATGTAAAAGTTTGTGATCTTGGGTGAATGAAAAATTAAGGATTAGGTTAGTGTTTTATTTTCAATAGATATAATAATGACCTAGAACAAAATCACTTAATGATACTATTATTATATTGGATCAAAAATAAAACACAAGCTATATTTTTTCTTTTTCATTCGTTTCACTTACACATTTCAATCTTCTAGAAAAAACTTAAAAGTTGTTGGTAATCTCTCATTAACTGGTCCTGTAAAACTGTATACTGGCTGAACACATATGTTGTATTATTGTTGTAGAGCCGACAGCATCTGCCCCACCTGAATCTCCACAACCTAAAGAAGAACTACTTCTACTAGCACATGCAGAGGTTAATATATATATATATATATTTTTTTTTTTTTCAAATTAAATTTTTAAAAGTTGAATGGTGTGTTTCAGTCACTTGGGCCATAAACAGCAAAAGAAGGCTAACTATTTTCAAAAGCACTATTAATGACAGCAGTCATTGTTTAGTGAAAAACCAACTAATAAAACAATTTTATTAGTTTAAAAAAATTCAGATTAATGATGGGATTATTCCGAAAGATGTATTGGGTTCCCGTTTTAGTATTTTGATTTTCATTTCTAAATTCCATCAGACAAACTAATCTAAAGCCATATTTTCCAGAATAGTAGACAAGTACAAAGAATGTTTATAACAATAATTATTTGGAATAGATAATGGTTACAATTAGGAGGGATTGCCAGAACCCCTACTTGAGTGATGCTGGGGTAGAAATTGTTGGGCTAAAACACCAACAAACATAAAAACACATTTAAAACACCGCCCCTCGTAATTTCATTAGGAGCAGTGTGTAGACTTGGTGGATATATATACTCAACCTGCTTTGGTGGCTGCATGGTCTAATGCATCACTATCGTGTTAGAATAGACTGCCAATGACAGGGAGATTGACTTTTGAATCCCAATCGGGTGTACTGAGGATGGTTTTTACAAAATGGCTTTACACTCTCCATCCAAGAAAATGTGGGTACACCTCCTATATTCAACCATCCTCATCCCTAATCCACTAGGCAGCATAATTAGTAGATATTCGTATAACCTGAACAGGTAGTATAAGAGGCGGTGCTAAAAAATAAAATTATAATCTGATCCTGAAGAAGCTATCTGTGGCAGTGAAAGTTAAATTCTGATTTATTTTATCCAAACAATTTCAATTCCAGCATTACCCAGATAAGTATGATGATTATACCTACCACTTTGAACCAATAATGGAAATTAAAGACACTTCTTATGTTAACTATATTTATTTTACTGTGTATATTTATTAAGATCTTTTTTTAACTTAACTAAAACCCGGAAAACAATTTTTTAGAAACTGAACAGGTTCTTAAGCAATATATATTATTATAGCCACCAAATAATATTATAATGATATTCTATTTGAAATGATTTTTTTACTTGAACCCTTACCCTAACCATGCCAATGACTACCAGTAAATATAATTACTAAGATTGGCTTTTGTTTCATGGTCCTCCCAGGTATCACCGACAGAACTCGCAAGACGACAAGCATACCTCAAGTCTCAGAGGGATAAATTGCTATCACTCAAGAAACACGAGCGGGAAAAGCAGTTGAAGGCTGCAGAGGCGCGCCCTCAATCTGCTCGGGTAGCTCAATCAGCTTTGGCAGGTCGCGAATCTGGTACTACAGTTAATGCCACAAACACGATGCAGCTACGCAGAGCACTGGCTGAGAGGCTCAAGTCCGAGGTTGTCGGGCATCTGTAGCTGACAACCTAACCTCATCAACACAATATATGCACTATGAATACTAGTACATTTTTAACAAACGCACACGTTAAGAACCAAATGGTAATCGCATATTTAGTCAATTACTAATCTTATTAAATGAGATACCTTTGGTAAAGTAATCACCACACCTTATTTAGTAGAGATGGGTTAGATCCTTTATTTCTTGAACTCAAATCCAAAACGTTTGTTCAAATCCTCAAATTTAAATCCTTTAACTCTTTAAAAATGTACACATTAAGTTAAAGTGAAAATACTGAAAATACTTAAAATTGAATATAAAAAAAGTTTTCAGGATTTTGGCACCCACTAACACTTTCAATTTTGTTTATTTGTTTTATTACCCCATTAAGAACAAAGAGGAGATTTTTTAAAGTAAATTAATTATTTTCAAATAATTTTGTGATTTTTTATTAGTTTTCCCACCACTCAAATATAGATAATTCCTTTTACTAGCAATTGCATAAAATTATGATCTCCAATTAAGGCCTTCATATCTGTATTTGAGAATTTGTTTTTGAATTTCTCAGATATAGTTTTGTACAGACCCTTGCATCTTTTCTGTGTGCAAGTGGCTGCACTTAAACATTGCTGAAAACAATGAATTGTGATACCAAACTACACTTAAGTTTTCAAATAATAGCTCAGTATGGTATTAGTTTACTTGTAATGAATTCTGCTTGTGTGTATGAGTCTGACTCATACTTGTATCATTGGGCACAGACTAAGAAGGCGGCAGTTCCTGGTTTACTAGTGATGAGGTTGGCATTTCAAATGATGCCTAATTTTAAAGAAAAAGGAACACAAATATTTCGGCCTTGTTGCCTTTATCAAACACAAAGAAGAAAGAAGAAAGTTCAAATAATGGGATCTTAAAATCCTTGAATGATTAATTATATTTGAGAATAGTTAGACTCGACATTAAAAAGTTTTTTTCTTACGAATCTTTAATTGGAGTTTGTTTTAGAGCTTTGATACTGCTATTTGTGGTTTGGATCAATATAATTATATCTTATACAGCGACTCAAGAATTAATATTGTAAAGGAAACCTATGTCTATTAAGGTATGTTTTAAAATAGTTTAAGGATTCAAAAAGTCATGGAGTCAACCCATCTCTAATTTTTAATAATATACTTTTTTGGTTGAAAGTTTAGATGAGTGGTATACAAGCATCATCACTGTAGTAATTATCACATATTTGAACAAGAAATATACAAGAGTCCATTATTTTTTTAAATAATAAAATGCTAATTATCAAAGTTAATATGATGTGGCGTTTGCTTTGAAATGTGATCAATATCTGGAAAGCAAAAATTTATAAATGTTGAAGTGTAGTAAGATTTCATATGTTCTCAAAAACTTTATTTATAAATAAATAATTTTATAGTATAATTAATGCCTTTTTTTCATCCTTAGGGCATATATATTATTATAATAGAATGCATAAAGGAATGTTATACACAATATGACTTTAAATGGAGAGAAGAACACATTTCACACTTAACACTGCTGCCAGTGGGCAAAGAGGAACACAGTTCACACTTTATATTGCTGACCTGCACAAAGAGGAACACAGTTCACACTTAACGCTGCTGCCAGTGGGCAAAGAAGAACACGATTCACACTTTATACTGCTGCCCCTGCACAAAGAGGAACACAATTCACACTTAACGCTGCTGCCGGTGGGCAAAGAGGAACACAGTTCACACTTTATACTGCTGTCCCTGCACAAAGAAGAACACAGTTCACACTTTATACTGCTGCCCCCGCACAAAGAAGAACACAGTTAACAATTAACGCTGCTGTCAGTGGGCAAAGAAGAACACAGTTCACACTTTATACTGCTGCCCCTGCAACAAAGAGGAACACAATTCACACTTAACGCTGCTGCCAGTGGGCAAAGAGGAACACAGTTCACACTTTATACTGCTGTCCCTGCACAAAGAAGAACACAGTTCACACTTTATACTGCTGCCCCTGCACAAAGAAGAACACAGTTAACAATTAACGCTGCTGTCAGTGGGCAAAGAAGAACACAGTTCACACTTTATACTGCTGCCCCTGCACAAAGAGGAACACAATTCACACTTAACGCTGCTGCTAGTGGGCAAAGAGGAACACAGTTCACACTTTATACTGCTGCCCCTGCACAAAGAAGAACACAGTTAACAGTTAACACTGCTGTCAGTGGGTAAAGAAGAACACAGTTCACATTTTACACATTGCCAAGGGAAACACAGTTCACACTTAACACATTGCAAAGTGAAACAAAATTCACATTTTACATTGCTGTCACTGGACAAGGAGAAACATTGATCACACCTTACACTGCTGCTACTGGACAAGGAGCACAGTTCATATTTTACACTGCTGCCACCGGACAGAGGAATATGGTTCACTCTTTAAACTGCTGCCACTAGTCAGAGGTACATATTTCAAACTTTACACTGCTGTCAATGGACAAAGAGAAGCACAGTTCCCAATTTGCACTGTCACCATTAAAGAGAAGGAAATAGTTCCCACTGGACAAAGGGTTAAGGGCTTCCGCTTGGAAAGGAAAATATTTGTTTATGTCTTGTCACTTGATGTAAAATTGGTTCTTGTGAAACTATGCAGGAAAGTGTGAAACACACAGCACATAACTAAACCTAGGGCAACAAATTTTCTTAAAATGGCAGCCATTTACCTCTTAGAGCCCTTACACATGAGGCCACCATGGCCGTGCCACCACGTATTCTAGAGGCGTGACCATTTTTATCTAGCCACCAATAGCGAGTAGTTTCAAAATAGAGCTGGAAGTAGCAGCACTTACTATTTTTATGTACATATGGTTACATAATCACTGAAAGCGGAGAAATCAAAGATTTTGGATTCACCCACTTTCTCGGGACCAATCAACAAAAGGTGTATTTTGTAATCTGTACAACAATCTTCGACAACATTTTTTGTTTCATACGTATGAAAATTATGTAGATCTTTTGATAAGTTATTGGAGTGTTCAAGAATGTATCTGACTGGGTGGACACAAACATTAAAAACAGTATACCACCAGAGAAAAAGCATGAATTTACAAATATTTTTCTTTAGTACTGGAAAATATTTTCTATCTCAGACTCTTATCTGTATTGAGATGAGTTGCCTTCAGGGGAATTAAGAGAGGTGAAGTGTTTATCCTGATATTCTGGTTAAGGGTATTGACACTGCAGGCTGAATTGATGAGGTTGGTAGAGGTTTAAATTGTGTGGCATAACCAGTTGTGTAGAGTTATCAATAACTTTCATTATTTGCATGCTAACACCAAAACACAAATTTTCTGGAATAATTTGCATTGGCTTCAGAAGGGATAACAGAACCAATCGTTTATCGTCTTCTTCTTTTGATGTTTCTCGATGTCATGACTGAATGCCAGTTTTGTAACACATTCACCAGGTATTCAACTTCAGCCAACATCTTTTCCGCTTTCTTCCTTTTTCTCTCACCTTTCTTCCATACTTGGCGCAGTAGAATGTAGAACTGGCAAAGAAATGTTTGCTGTGAAGAGGCCTTTCTTAAGCAGCACCTTCTTCTGTTGTTAAAAGTACTTTTTACTTCTAATGACTCTCTGCAGGAAGGACAACTGATTGTAGAAAACATAATGGATTTTTCTCAAAGATTTTAGTACTTCTTCGACACTTCCTGGACTAGCAGTCTCTGAGACGCTCTCACTTTTGCCAAAAAAATGTAACATTGAAACGCGTCTTCATTTAATGTATATGGTTGTGTTTGTGTATTTTTAAGTTTTTATACTATACTGTTTCTATCTTACAAGTGGCTGCCTATGCCTGATTTGTACATATATTTCTGGTTAGGAATATCTATATTAAGCAATATCATTAAACTAATTTGCCAAGAAAAATTTAGAACAATGAAAAGTGTCTGTTTATTCTTGATGGATTCATCAAGATGCAAGTTAAACAGTGAGGGGTTCAAAGTTAAAACAAACTTTCCAAATTGTGTTGGCGCCTTGGATGGCAAGTATATGAGTGATTAAATCTCGTGATTTTATGTTCTTCAGTTACAAACACTATTTTTATATAATTTTGTTGGCAATGTTCAGGCTGCCTACCAATAATGGAAATGATGGAAATATACTTGAATTTTGAATCAGATACTGGCAAAATATTAAGCCTTTTATCATTGAGTGAAATTTTGGCTATGGTAGTTTACATCAACATTTTAAGACCCCTAATATTTATAAATTGAACACTGCTGATAGTTGTAGTTTGAGCACCCCTTGAATACTCTCTTTGTATCTGGTGTGTCTTGTTTGCTGCATTGGTAGTTGACCTTGTAGATGACCATGTTTGTCTCCCTTGTCTATTCTTAAACTACTTTTAAGGATAATTGATTGAAAATTACAATGTTTACAGATTGGTTGTGGCTCCAAAGAGTGGCTTGTGATAAAACACTAACGAACATGTTTTTTTTGTGTAAAACTAACTTTGATATAAGTAACATGGGAGTATCTTTAATTCGATCTCATGTCAAAAGAAAGATGTGTTATGAGAGAGTGAAAGCTGCTAGTGGGAGCAAAAAGATAGACTTAGTACCTGAATATAAATTGCAGTGTCATATATGAGCCTACATGGTGAAGGTGTACATTCTAGTGCTAATGACCAGGAAGTAGTTTTGAAACTCTGAACTAAACCTAGTTGTTCTATTCAGAGTTTCCTTGTAAAATATGAAGTTTCTCATGCGGAAATATTGTGGGATATTAATCAAATACTGAGACATTAATCTGCTAGAAGTTTTTCTGTTTGTAGTGATCTTTTAAAATAAATGTTTTCCAATGGTGATATTGCCCAAATATTCCTAATGGATGAAGATAAACTTGGGTATGTTATTGTGTATGGACTAGGTCATTTTTTCAAAAATGAGTTTGCAAATTCAAATATGGTTAAGCAATGCTCATTTTACTGCATTTCATTTGATAAGAGCATAAATACCTTGGCTCAGAAAACCCAGCTGGATACATTATTCTTTTATGAAATGAAATTCATTCAAGATATTTAACATCTCTTTTAGGTCATGCAACAGCGCAAGATATGTTAATAAACTTTATATCTGCACTAAAAGTAGAGGGTTTGGATCTTTAAAAAAATGCTTCAAATTTCCATGGTTGGGCCAAATGTAAACCTCAAATTTTTAAATGATTTCAAAATTTACTTGAAGCAAGATTCTACATAAGATCCTGAGTTGCGGGGATTTGGAACTTGTTCTTTACACACTGTCCATGGTGCTTACAAAACTGCACATGCTAACTCTAGTTGGGTTATTTACCAAGTCTTTCATTCACTTTGTTATTTATTTAAAGATTTCCCAACGAGACATGTAGACAACCAAACAGAATCATCTCTTTTCTCATTGAAGTCTTGTTATATTAGATGGGATTGAACTCAAAGGTGTTAGAGAAAGCAATGTCAATGCTCTGTTATTTTAAAAGAAAGTATATTTATTTTTCTAACAATAATCCTCCAAAATCTGATAATTTTCAAATATTAAGCAACTTTGTGAAGGATGAACTTTTGAAAGCAAAGTTGGGATTCATGCTGTCAGTTTCACTTGAGTTGGATACATTTTTCACTGAATATCAGAGCAATCAACCTCTATTGCCATTTATGTTTGCAGATCTAAGTAAACTACTTGAGCACTTGATGGACAGAATTATAAAATGTGATGTAATTAATTCAGCAAATACTTAAAAAAAAGTGTTATTCATTGTTTTGAAGAATCAGTCCAACATGAAATCACTCTTTACTGTATATATTGGGTTAGCAGCATCATCAGCTTTGAAAGACATTAAAGACATCAAGGCACTTCAGTTTAGAGGTGATTGTCAAAAATTCCTAGTTGATCTCTGCAACAAATTTTTACATAAGTTACCTCTCTCCTACAAAATTTTCAAAGGTTCCAGTTGTCTCTCTCCTGCAATCATGATCAATTTGTCTCTTAGAACCCATAGGATAACTTGTGGATTAGAAGTACTACCAGACAAGAAACAACTATCTACCATGCAAGTTGATGCTGTAAAAATATGAGTAGACTACTTGGATTTTGTGTCAAAGCAGAAATTTATTGACTAATTACAGGTTTTAATAAATTATCCAAATTGTGTTGCGGTAACAAAAACAACACATTAAAATTAAATCCAACTAAGTAATAGCCAATATAAAAAAAACTACACCCTAAGCTATCAGTCTATCACTAATATGTTCATATGTCCATTAATTTAGTATTGTTAAATGTTCATAAAGTAGCCATAGGTTTCAAGGGATGACCTGAGTATTTTCAGACACATGGTCAAGAGAGTGTCTGCATCTTCAATGCCAATAAAACTCGGTGCCTTCTTGGTGATTGCTGGTAAGGACCCGCCCTAGAGCCGAAGACTAAAGAGACAACTCTCTGAAAGCAATACCCTGGGTAAAATTCCACCAGCTTCCCTGAAGAACCTCATACTTATTCATTTTATCTAGAGGCCTTCTTCAAGGGTTTACTACATTCATAACACACAGTTATGTCAGCGATGCAAAGTTGATCTCTGCGTAAAAGTATGAGGCAAGGTTTGATACAATCACCTGTACCAAGTGTTACCTCTGGTTCCTCAAAGAGTTTATTAGTGGGATCAACTGTTAGGAATTTTTACTTAAACCAGGCCACTAGTTAATCATGCCGCTTGATCCTATAGCTCTTTGTAGAAATGAATACACCCAAAATTTGTGCTGCTGTCTCTAGCCCTTCATGGCAGCGACGACACTCCACATCCACATCCCTTTATCTTGCCTCAGAGATCCTATCTGTCTGCACCTTGCACTCCATCTTAAGGGTTTCTATAAATCCGAATTCTTTAAGTAGAGATGGACGATACAGCCACTTACTCTCCTCACCAGATTATCCTTAAAATCATCAACACCTTTACCCTGGCTTTTAGATGCCCACCACAGCAATTTTCCCTTCTCTTTGAGTTGGAGTTTTATCCTAGGAATTTATATGCTGTGAATAGGCCATTGGGCATCTACAGTGTTGGTGAGGTGATTTAGGAACTTAACCTTACTCGGATTAGAGAAAGCTGTCTATAGGATCTGATCTTGTGATTGGGCTATTTTAGCATGGATCAGGAGGGTAGTGATCAGAACAAAGCTAGTAATATTCAGAAAGCTGATGCTACCATCTTGCTTTCACGTATATATCGTTCCTGAGGAAGTGCAGGTGGTCAAATGCAAGATCTCCTCAACCATTTGGCAAATCTGATCATCGATCATACTTGGAGTAGTTTTAGGTATCTCGTTGATGGAAGGAGTAGAAAAATTTAGAGATAGTTATTGAACAAGAGTGAGTTCTACTTATATAAATATGTTTAAGTTAATAGCTAACAAAAAGAATGTTACACACAATAGCAGAAGGCACGAACTGTGCAGAACCAGAGCAGTGCACAACCATTGCGCACATTCAATGTTTGGCCAGAACAATAATTAAATAAATGAGGTGCACAGATTATTCTCAATACTCCCACTAGTACCAATTTAAACACGAGTTTTGTTTAAGGAGTTAAATGATCAATATTCACTTAATCATCTCCTACACCAAGTAAAGAATGAATCTTTTGAAAAAGAGATTTAGATAGTGCTTTTGTAAAAATATCAGCCAATTGTTCTGAAGTTGTAACATACTTAACCACAATTAAATTGTCCTTGCGTATAACCCGAAAGGGTAGTAAGATGCGGTGCTAATACTACTACTACTACTAATAATAATACATTGTCCTCATATTTATCTCTAACAAAGATATGAAACATCAACTTGATTTGTATATTTGTGAAACACAGGATTTTGAATCAACATTATCGCACTTTGATTATCCACACACAAAGTAGTAACACTATTTCCTTTTTCGTTAATTTTTAACAGTATGTCTCAGTCATACTGCTTCTTTTGTTGCACATGAAGGAACCACATATTCTGCCTCAGTTTTAGAGAGGGAGACAGATCTTTGGTGTTGACACATCCAGTTAACTGCACCCTCACACATTTTGAAGACATAGCCAGTCGTTGGTCTTCTGGTTTCTAGGTCATTGGCATAGTCAGCGTCAGAGAAACCAATTAGGCCCATGTTGACGTCGTCTCTACTGTACTTAATTCCAAAGTAATGTGTTTCCTTTATGTACTTGAACATACGTTTTATCGCATTCCAGTGGATGTTGCCAAAGTTTGTTTGATATCTGTTTAACAGATTGACGGCGAACATAATGTCCGGACGTGTAGTGATTGCTGAAAACATTAATAAGCCGATGGCTTCATGATAAGCATAATTTTAGATACAATTTACAAAAAATAAAGCTTGACACTTATTTTTAAGACAGTGAATCTTTGTTGTGAACCACCACCTATTTTCATCGCAAGGATACTTTTCATTGCCAATGCAGGTGAATATTCTTAAGTAAAAGTGCTTAATAATGACAGACATAACTTTCTATCATTTAATACTTTTGAAATAGGTTTGTTTGGTTTTAAAAGGTCTCATCTATATTAGATTTTTTAAATAAAATTGACTGGAAATACTACTGGAATTTTAAAACTCCAGTCTAGAAAACACCCTTTTGTGTGAGTATAACTATTTGTTTACATTTGTCAATACTAGTGCCTATAGTAAAAAATTGACTCACCCATATTAAATTGGTTTATATGATACAAAAAAAAAAGTTGAATGTGTGGGTTACAACACCTATCAATGAACTTGAATGATAATGACGTTTTACCATGTCATTTGGCAGATGATGCATTTGCACATTCAGGTCATATGATGCAAACTTTTGGGCGAGAGCTCTTTGACAATGCCAATAAAGATTTACAACTACCGCCACTCTCGTGCACAACATTGAATGTGCATTTCGTATTTTGAGTATAACAAATGACAAACATTCAATTGCCCCATAAATATTGATGTGTCTTTAACAGAATACATCATAAAGACATGTTGTATCCTACAAAAATATATCAGGCTAAGAGACGGCTACAACTCTGAAGACTGATTGTAGATCTCCAGTATGATTTGGAGAGCAAAGGAACAAATTTGCTGACAACTTTGTCGGCGTGAAAGGGGAACTATAATGGAAATACCATTCAATTTAATTATTTTTGTTATTTTAAGTGACTTTTTGCTATTTAAAAAATATATAATATTTAATTTTCACTTGTAAGAAAATCAGTGAGTAATAAATAGTACTTAGCTTAGCTTACTTTGGTAGCAGTGATGGTAAGTGTGAAGGTTTTTTTTTCATTTAATAGTAGCATCTTGTATCTTCTGTCAACATGCCCCATGGAGGGCGGCAAATTGTGGAATTTTGTAATGTATACTCTTTAGCTTGACATGTGGACAAGTTCGTAGAATGCACATGTGCATACATGTTACCTTATACTCTCCAATTACGTCTGTCTTTGAGAAGCATGAGCCAGAACATTATTCTCCATCACCACTCCCCTCTTCAGAATCTCATGATTATTTCCAACCAATAGGGATGGATTTCATATATACAAGCTGACCTAGCAGCAACGATTGCTTCCAGTTAGTCCCTTGGAACACGATAGACACAGAAAACATCAAAAAGAAAGGAATACTTTGTATTAGGACTATATCATGGATAAACAAAGTTATATTTTAATCTAAGAGTTTTAACCCAAGATTAAGGAAATTAGGATATTTAAGAGAACAAAATCAAATTCAAAATATAGAAAATAAGATGCCAAATTGTGACTCGTTACACTATTTCTTTTTCTATTGTAAAAGCCATATTGTGTTTGATCCTAGCCAACTATAGGTGATATCCCTATATTAAATGCAAATATAAGGTTATAACATGTAATTTTATAGCTCTCAGAATACAACTACAGTTATAGATTTTTTGTGAACGTTTCTAGTTATTTTGGAATTCCCCTAGATAAGCCCAGTACTTTTGCATCTCCTAGATTATCCTAGATCTAAGAAAGTGTCAATACTTTAGGGATTCATCATCTATAGTAGATGGAGCTATTATGTCTTTTATTTAAGGTGAAAAGATGCTTAGTGACTTAGGGCGAGTTTTATGCGAAACTGGCCCATTCCATTCTGGTTTAGGTAGGGGTTGTCCTGTATTCAGTTAAGTGCCACAATAGAGGCGTACTTAGTCTGACTATGGAACTGGCCCTTAGAAACAGTGTGAAATCCCTGTTCAATATTATAATGGAACTGTTGAGGTAGGAAGACAACCTGGAAGGATAGTTAGATTAACATTTGCTAAAAAGATTAATTTATCTCTAACATATTCTCATCCCTTTTCCAAGAACACAGAAAAACATAAAATAACACTGAGAAAAAAAAAATGTGGAAGATGCATATTTTAAAATGTTGTAGGTAGAGTAACTACAGCTTGCAGTGTTGCCAAAGCAATACCACTTGATGGAGTATAGGATATGTATATAGATGTACATTGCTTATTAAAAGGCTAAAAGTCAATTGAATTTTTAATGATGACCAAAGCAGAGAATCCACCGTCTTCAATGTTGCTGAATTGTTCTAATAAAGTCCGTAGCATTTCGACAGCCGCTTTGGTCTGCTTAGCCGACACTGGTGGTTTTATTACAAAAGACTCGTCATTGTGTATGTCATCACTGTATATCTTGGATCACTTATTCACCAATGTCCAAATCTGTCAATGATGCGGCAACAGTAAGCTCATTGTCAAACTCTACAAAATCTTCAATTTTAACATTTTCAGCATTATAATGGGTCACAACTTCATTATATTCTACTTCCATGTTGTTTGCAACAGGCTCTGGTTATTTCTTCTTCAGCATGTAAGGATAATATACATGTTTTTTTAACAAAAGTTTCAATTTTATTTAGTTATGTTAATATATGATTTATCTGCAGTTCTCATTGCCTGTCCTTCCCCCCACCCCCCTTCCCTTCTATGTCCAATATGATCTTTCTTCTAACTTCCTTTCTGTCCAGGCTTTTGAAATTTTTGATGATTTCATGATCCAAAGGGTTTTAATTTAGTGTTTGGCGGCAGAATTTTTTTTCACCGATTGAAGCAGTAGAATTATGTGTGCTGTGGAATCATTGTCTATGAACAAAATAATTTTACATTTACATTTTTTTTATTTATGTGTTGATCTTGATTAGCCACTCTGCAAATAGTTCAGCGTTCATCCATGCTTTATTATTGGCAATGTATTCTAAAGGAAAGGAAATGAAAACCCCAAAACAGCGTGGCTTTTTATATTTACCTATAAATAGTCATAAATGTCATATTTGCTGCTAGTATAAGGGTGACTCATTCCTTGCTGTGCTTGCCTCCTTGGCATTTATCCCTTTTGAATGCCAATTTTTTGTCAGGAAGGCAATTGTAGAACAATGCGGTCTCATCTGCATTATATCCCATATCTTTTAACAGTCCTTCCAATTAATTTTCCCACTCATTGCAAACTTTATCATTCCCACTGGCACTTTTGCCACAAAGTTTTCTAAAAACAGTATCTAATTTTTTTAAATATGTCCAGCCACCCATTATTGCTCCTAAAGTTTTCATGATTTAGTAAAATTATTGTCTTTTTCTCTTATGCTAATATTGCTGCTCCAACATGGTTTAAACCATTTCAATAAGCACTATTCGAGGTCAGGAAATTAAGCAGCTCTCTTTCTCTTAGGATCTACATTACCTGCAGAGATCTTCTGCATAACATCAGCTTCATTTTTCAGGATCATTGAGAGTAAATTGGCAGGAATTCTGAATTAGTCAGCAATGTATTTTTTTCCATAAAGACAATTAAAACAAGATAATAAGTACTAATCTATTCCAATAAGAAGAAACAGGTGGTGACTCACTTGAATTGATGTTGTCGGGAAATGCCCAAGCGTTGAGGAACATTGCCCCTTTGCACTAGTTCGGTATCATGAGCGTTTTCACATCTAGATCAAGGGGCGCACATCGATGAAAAAGAAAGATTGTCTCAGCTCGTGACTCCAGCTGACAGTGCTAGTGAGGTGGATTTATTTTGCAATTCTCCCCCCTTCTCCCCTTTGACCTGCATGCCCTGTTCATGTTATATTGCTATATAACAGGTTGCCCTTGGGTTACTTTTATTTATTCTATTGTATTTATTCACCCAAGGAACTACTCCACACAACTTCAGCATCGAAGACTACTGGTGGCCACAATGTGTCAGGTGTCGGTCTTACCACCCGTCGAATTGCATATGAAGCCTCTTCTGAGAATATTGAGTATCATGTCAGAATGTCTGACATTATCTATGTACCTCAGACATAGTTTCACGTATTAGAATACTTTGCTTTATTTTCAATGTCGATTAGAATTTAATTTTTGTCAGTTTATATGACATTGCTATCTATGTCCCTCAGACATAGTTTCAGGTGTTAGAATGTCTTGCTTTATTTTCTATGTCCATCAGACAGTGTATTTTGTTAGTGTGTCCAACATTATTTTTCTATATCCATCAGACATGGTTTATGTAGTCAGAATGTCTGACACTAATTTCTATGTCCATCAGATATAGTTTCTTGGGTCAGATAGTCTTACAATCATTTCCCTATGCCCATAAGGCATAGTTTAAGTACAAGGGCTCTACGCTCTATATATGTATAGGACCATGTGATTGAATATACTGAGTCCATGAATTACACCTTCTTTTATAAGTCCTTAAGACATTGTCATATTTTTATGACACCCTAAACGGCATGATCTCGTTTAGAATCTCTTTAAGGCAACAATCAGATCATCTAACATTTTCTTGGACCTAGTTAGGTCAGTGACTAGTTGCAGTCACGATTTAAGCCTTGTATGTAGCTATTTACAGTGTGCAACCTGTGGGAGCACTACTAGAGTGAAGTAGTGGCTCACGATGATAATGCTTTCTTTCGGCCCCATCCGGTGCCTTATTTATCTTAGTGTTCAAAGATAGTCTGTATTAGCTAATGAATGCCCTAGCTATGGGTAGGTGTATAAATTTACTATGGATTTCTCTGGCAGTAATCATTAGGAGATGACCGACCATAGTAAATTTCTGTGTAGATGCCTGATTGTTAGCCACCTATTATTTGTATAGTAGTAGCTCCTCTTATAGGACATGATTCTTTAGTTTTTCGTAACTCTCCTTGAGGGTTGATACAAGCAAGCTAGATAAAATTATATTCTCCTTAGTAACTCTAAAAATATTGAAATTGATGCTATGTTTCTTTTCTCAATTGTTTCACTATTTTTATTGACTAGAACTCTCAGGTATTAGTCGGTATTGGCCTGGCTAGATTGTTTGATTGTATGTATATTGCCTAAAAACTTGATCCTGCCTTTTTATCGTTGCAAAGTCATGGCAAATGCTTCATCGTTCAAGAAAGAGTGAATATCCCTATTTATAGAGTTATTTAACTAAACTAAGGGTTCTATCTAACTTCGGTTGGTTCCTTGTGAACAAAGTAATTATACCAATTCATCATACCTAATGTTTTCTACCTCCATAACGGAGTACAATTATAATTAATTAATTAAATTAAAATCTTGTCACTCATTTGTAATTCTATTTCTTTATATTTAATTTTTAATAAACCTATTTGTTAAACCTATATATTTTTGTGATGCAGTTTCCTTCCCTATCCTTTGACATGTATAAGTTATTGAAATATTTGGAAGAAGGTATAGGAAAGGTGGATAGAAACATATAAAAGGGGGACGAACACAATATGGCCTTTACAATGAAAAGAAGAACACAGTTCAGACTTTACACTGCTGCCAATGGACAAAGAGGTAATGGTTGCCTCTTAAAAAAAATTGATCGTCACCGCCCAATCCCCCAACCCAGGTTTCATTCTATCGAAACTCATCAAGGAGGAGTGTGAAACGCAGAAGTTGCGTTGCGCGCTTCACACACCTCCCTGACGAGTTATAAAGGCAAAACAATGCACTTGTACACCTCAAAGAGACTTCAAGTTAGGGTCTGTTTATTTTTCGATGAAAATTTCCGCAGGAAACAAAAAGGAACGGACTAAATCTTAGACTTAGCGAGGTTCTACTATTTAAAGGAATTTCAGCAACATGAACTGCTTGGAATATTTGGGAATCAACACTGCAAAAAATATCACCCATGGAAATAGGTGCAAGTCTCGTCTTGCCTGGTTTTCCTATGATGAGAAGGACGTTGTTTGACTCAAGCTAAGATGTAATAAGGTGGCTTTTCCTAAAATGATTTCCCATTCTGCTTCTATGCTAAGGTAGGTACACTTTCTTTTCCATATGGTAAAGTTCTTTGAATACTATTAACACATTAGATGAAGTTTTAGTTTTAATTTGGAACATTTTTAAAAACGCAAAGAATATTGGGAACAGGTAAAGGTGAATGTTTTGAGTCTTGACTAGACTTTTCATAGCTTTGCATAGCCCTAATAATAAGAGAGGATTTATCACAACACAAACACAAGTACATTAATTGTTTCATTTTATTCTTGGTTATAACTTGGTTACAATGTACAGTTAAAAAGTTCCCTTTTCGGTTATTTCTACAAAACATGAAGACTATGTTCTTATATGGCCAAATGTAAAAGATACGATGAAATGAGATTATGAGCGAAGGGGAACATGACCCAACTTAGCCCAGACCATTGACAACGGGTCAACCGGGGCCAAGTTTGAGCCCTAAGGTCACTTCCCCTCCGTCAAGAAATTTGATCAAGGCAGAGTCCTATATGTGCCTTCAACATGATAAAATATATGTGAGCACATGTACAACATAAGGGCCAGAAAGGACACTTGGCACACAGGACTCTGCCCCACATACATGGTGCGATGGAAAAGTCCACACCAGCCAATACGAGTGTTAAGTGTTGTCCACTCAAGTCGACCGCTGATGTGATTCACGGCTTTGCCTTATATGTTTTCTGACTGCCAATGGCTTTGCTACACTTAAACAGGAAAAAAACAGAGAAAGAAAGACAAGACGCCGAGAGAGAGAGATAGAGGTGCGTTTTCAATCAAGAAAAACTTGAAAATAAAATAAAGCATTAAAAAAAATCACAAGATTAGAAAATAAAAACCAACTATTTAATTCACACACACACATATATATAGGCCCTATATAAGAAATCCTTCTTAATTTTGACCAAGCAGCAACAAAATGTGAAATAGAATAATTTCGTTCACAACAGTTATAAAATTTGACGGAAATAAATTTAAGTAAACGAGCACAATCTTTGCAGAGTTAATAATAATAATAATAAAAGGAAACAAGATACAAGGTTTACATGAGACGAGCATTCTTCATATGCCAAGATTTATTCTATAACATCCAAGCCTACTGGCCTCTTTTAATACTTAAAAGTGAGAGGAGAGGAAAACACAATGGTGATGTTTCTGCGCACAATAGGAGGGGATCCATCGTTAACATTCAAAGTTGACATTCATTTTAAAAAATATATTCTATACATCCCTTTGCTCGGTTAACTTGTTTTGTGTTAATAAATAAAAGCTATGATTGAGACCCTGGATTTCACCGAGGTGCATGTAACTTAGTTTTTATTTTATACAGAATGGTGTTATTTGAACAAAATTTTTTTAATGAATTTTCCTCTAATTAACTTAACATCCACAATAAATTTAGGAACAGGTATTTTTTTATATAAAAGCCAAAAGAATGTGCCTTGAATCCTGAAAAACTGAAATATAAGATAAACAGAAAAAAAAAAAAGTCTACAACCTCTACAATATTTGAACCCATGATATCTAGTGCAGCTGAATCTGAAATCAGGTCACCGCATGTAGTCGATATATTGCACTCCATGCCACGTCTCTCCTTAGAACAAAGATATCAATTCGAAGTTTATCGTTCCTTCTTTTATGATGAATACGACTGCATGTCCTTCACAGAGACATGAACATAAATATTAGCTTTAGCAAGACACAGAAATTACGCACGCACTTGCCACGGACAGCACTTCACTAAACCACAAAATAAATCTTGCTCCGCTTAATCTTGGCTGTTCAAAAGGCCTTTTCTCATTCGTTGGCCTCTTCTGAGGAACAAACTCATTTTTCATTGAGGGGGGATAAAGGGTCCAATAGCTAACCAGTTTTCAAAGTTTTTACAAAAGGCTTGCAACAGTTCCCAGAATAAATTGCTGGTTCATATTACATTTATAATCAAATCGCACCACATGAAGGAATTACAGTTTGATCATACATTTCCCCCCCAAAAATGGTAAAAAAAATCAACTAAAGGCATAAAATATTGGTTGATAAACATTTGAAGAGTGATTTCACTGTACTTAATTAAAAACAATGCTGTAATCGGTATCGTAGCAGGTCAATGATATGTGAGGCAGTGCTTCATTCCCAACTTCATTCCCGCGCCGCATCACTTGTTCCATAAAATATTATGGAAGGGGGGTTTGGGGTAGGTGCGTTGTTGCTGGAGGGATGAAAACGTCTGTCGCCCTCTCAACACACTCACACAGCCCGCATCCTGCTCTTATTGGTTCGGAAAGTGCAAATGGAACATTTGTTGTCGTTGCTCAGAGTTGCGACACTGCCACTATGTGAGACGCGCCCTTTTGGGTGAAGGGGTCAGTGAGTCGTTGCCTTCGTCATCCTCCTCCTCGTCCGAGTCTCCCTCGTAGTCAACCAGCGCCTGAAATAAGAGTTGCCACTTAGCCAACATGTGCAGTTGCCCGAAATTATAATTAAATTTAATTAGGGGTGGGACCTTCGAATCCTTGAATCACTAAAATCCTTAAAGATTATAAAGATTAAATTCAATTATGTATATGTTTGCCAATTCCTTAATGGTGTATGAAGCTTCGAAAAGTTGAAGGTCTACTTTCCTTCGGCTTCGACTTCAACATTTACAATAACCTTTGCATATTCAAAGAATTTTGAAGGGAGTATAAAACTTCGATAAATTATCTAACAACTTTATTTTTCTAAATATTACATATTTAAATATATTCGATAATTTTAAAACCTTAAATAAACCGAATTTAAACACCATCTAGTAATTTAACTACCATAAAGTAAGCATAGACCAAAAGTGGGTAAATAAGTGTTAATATTAGAGATTGGCCACTCGAATCTTCAAATCCACCGAATCCTGACAAGTATTTGAGATTCGAGGATTCGGTGTTTAACTGGATTCGATGATCGAATCTTTCATCTCATAAACAAAGCATAATATTTTGAATTCAAAAATTACTTAATTAGGCCTACTTTAAAAGCACAACTTAATCCGTAATATATATTTTGTAGGAGAAAAGAGATAAACAAGAATAAAATCTTCTTTAAAAAATAAAAATAATCGTTAGGTGTGGAAAATCTTACGTGCCTAGTACCCTACCCTACCCCTGGGAAACTTGGACTCAACCGTTTCAGCGCATGCTAACGTCTAAAACTTTCACCTCACGAACAATCTTGTAAATATTTTAATGAACACATTAAATTAAAACTCTTCAAAAACTGAAAATTAAAACGAGAATTACATATAAACTCGAAATAAATAAAACAAATTACTGCTTTTTTTTTTAAACAGAAATAAGAACACATTACGCATGATACAAAGTCAGTTGACATTACACACGATATAAAGTCGACCGCCATGGCGTATATTATGTTTACTCGCCCGAGTGATGATTAAAATAAAGAGACTGTTAATTATAGCTACCCAACTGGTTTTAATTATCTACAACTACGCAAATAACCCCAATTTATTGCATACGATCCTTAAGTTAGACATTTTGTTGGGTTTCATGAAAAATAAATACTCTCAACAGTCAAGACAGCGATAAAATTGTTTGTTTATCTCTACCGGCCTACGCATCGTATATCGATTGTTTGTTTAAAATTGATTCAGGTAATCAGATCACTTAGTAAGCGCTCTCGAGTTATAAGAATCAAATAACGACTTGCTAATTCATTATTTGTTTTTAAATTGATTTTAACTTTATTATTTTTTAAATATGTTATTGAAGTAATTGTAGAAATATTCAAACGTAGTCATGCCTTATAACATGGGAATGAACATATTGTAGTCGAAAATATGTTCGTGTTTTAAATTGAATATATTCTTAGAAATCGATACATCGCAAGAATCGAATATATTTGTTTTCTACACGAAAATAGATAATGGATATATAAACAAATAATAAAACATACTTAGGTATTATTGAGTTCACTATTTCCAATGTATGTTTAATTGTTAAGCATGTTGTTTTAGTCTTTAATAAAAATATCCGTTCATATTTTTATTTTTGCTATCTTAATACAATAAAATATCCTTTAATGATGATTAAAGTTGATCAAAGGATAACTAGACCTAATATGTTTATCTCACGTTTTTTATAAACTTAACCCATTCTAACAACACTTTTAAAAATAACTAAAATTCACTCCAATTTTGATTGATTTGATTTTTAAACATTAATATGAGTCTAGATTGTTTAATTTGGCTGGATTTTAACCTGTATTTTGCGAGGGGTGGTTGGGGCTAATTAAAATTATAAGCATGATTGAAATAAATCTTAATTCATAGTTTAGGCCTATATTGTGTAATGTAGGTATATTTGTAAATCATTAAAATTTATAATTATTTGCTAGGATTCGGATTCGAGATTCGAAAATAAAATGTAGATTCGGAGTCGAGAAATAGTGGATTCGACCCATCTCTAATTAAAACTATTCAAAAACTGAAAATAAAAACTAGGATTACAAATAAACTCAGAATAAATAAAACAAATTACGGCTTTTTTTAAACAGAAATAAGAACACATTACGCATCATAAAAAGTCGACCACCATTACACACAATATAAAGTCAACTGCCATTACCTATATTATGTTTACTTAACCGAGTGATGATTAAAATAAAGATACTGTTAATTCTTACTACCAAACTGATTTTAATTATTTACAACTATGCAAAGAACCCCAGTTTATTGCATACGGTCGTCCTTACGTTAGACATTTTGTTGGGTTTTATGAAAAATAAATACTGCCAACAGTCAGACAGCGATAAAACGTTTTATTTATCTCTACTGACCTATGTATCGTATAACAATTGTTTGTTTAAAATCGATTTAGGTAATACGATCACATAGTAAGTGCTCTCGCGTTTTAAGAATCAAATAACAACTTGCTAATTCATTATTTGGTTTTAAATTTATTTTAACTTATAGAGTTTATTATTTTTTTAAATGTGTTATTGAAGTAATTGTAGAAATATTCAAACGTAGTCCTGCCTTATAAAATGGGAATGAACATATTTTAATCGAAAATATGTTCATGTTTTAAATAGAATGTATGCTCATAAATCGATATATCGCAAGAATCAAATATATTTGTTTTCTACGTGAAGATAGATAATAGATATAAAAGATAATAATAATAATAATAATAATACATACTTAGGCATTATTGAGTTCATCATTTCTAATCTATGTTTAAATTGTTAGGTATGTTGTTTTAGTCATTTTTAAAAAAAAATCTGTATTTTTATTTTAGCTTTCTTATCAAAATAAATTATAATCCTTCAATGATGATTAAAGTTGATCAAAGGATAACTAGGCCTAGTCTGTTTATTTCAGTTTTTTTTAGAAACTTAACTCATTCTAACAACACTTTTAAGAATAACTTAGACATTCTAAACAATAATATGAGTCTAGATTCTTTAATTTGGCTGGATTTTAAATTATATTTTGCAAGGGATGGTTGGGGCTGATTGAAATCGAAAGCATGATTGAAATAAATCTTAATTTACAGTTTAGGCCTTTATTGTGTAATGTTGGTCTATTTGTAAATCATTAAAATTTTCAACAATTTGCAAGGATTTGGATTTAAGAAATAGTGGATTCGATCTATCTCTATTTTAAATATTGTTTTAAATTAAGAGGGATAGCCACCACACCAGCCGACTGTTTTTCACTTATGATATCACTGTAGATGGCAGCACTTTGAATAATATATACACAGATGGAAAAATTACAGCTTGTGTTAAATACTGTATTGTTATTATTGTTGTTGTTGTTGTTGTGAAAGTGAATATAATAATAAGTGTGCTGGTAGGAAGGAGAGGAATTACTTAAGGCTGAGGTTAGGGTCTTGTCTGGATTTGGTGATATATTGATGGGCCAGTTCCCATATCCTTAAAAGGTCAAAAAGGTATCAGACTTATCGCTGTCAAACCAAATTCCCTGATTTTACAGGTGCATATCAACCTTATCTTATTAAGTATTATTTATTCAAATACACAAATAGTAAAAATAGCGTTGTGCGGTGTTACCTTCTTGAAGAGCGTGCTGGACTTGTCTCCTTGCATGGGGCTAGGCGGAGAGCCCGCTGTGGCATTGTTGTTCAGTAGCCCACCACCAGCTTTACTGTTGCTGTTGAGAAGCTTTGGACTGTGGGTCTCAACTTTTTTGTCCATTATTTTACCTAAAGTCACATAAACAATCCCAACACTTACAATTCAATCAGATAACACAAATGTAGCTAATAGGTAATAGGGGTGTGAAAAGCTTTGAAAACTTGGACTACAATTCGAAAGTCGGAATCCAGGTTCAACCATTGTGAAGCTTTGAAAGAAATATATATATATAAGGAGATATTAAAACACACATTTTTATTTTTATTTTCTGATGTTATTTCCATCACTTTAAGACAAAGTATATCAATTACTTTAAAATTTAGTGTTTTATAGATTATAATTAATGCCTAAATTTAAATAATTATTATGTAAAGTGAAATTTTTCCAGCCAATATTTTTTTTTTTAATATTCAAACTTTGTCGAGGCTGAGGGAATATTTAATTTATTACTCAATTCTACTTCACTACAAATTGAAAAATTGGACTTTTTACACTTTTGACAGGTAATAAATAATGTTTCTGGAACTGGTTTGAAACATCAATGCATTTTTTAGGCTGTGCAACGTTCACTCTTTCTATTTGAAGCAAAATTAAAACAAATTATTTGAAGTATTCAAAAGCAGAATTGAACACTGAAATCAGGGGTGCAGAACATGCCTGGGAAATTTGGGGCAGGGAAAGATCCAACAATTTTGATGACGTTTTTAGTACATTCTGGTTCTGATAGGGTAGTTTCATTTGTATGAAAAACAAAGGCTGATGATACTCAACACCGACACTATCAGTATGTGGTATAGTGAGGCAGTGCCAGTGTAAGCTTAACTCTGCTGTGGTGTCTTGGGGCTAAGTTAATGTGTCAGCGTTCTAGATAAGAAGTCAGAGGTTGAGATAAGGGGCAAAGGAAAAATCTAATCACTCAACCTGTCTAATGGCGTGGTTGAGTGATGACTCATCAGTCACCTTCCCTAACGCGGGTGTTTAGTAGCTGTGGCAGGCAGGCAGGAGAGTGTAGGGAAGGGTGAGTGATGTTTTGTTTTAGTTTGAACTCAGTCACCCGTTATATCATGGCCTAAATGCACAGCAATGTGCGTGCAGTTTATTTAAACTCATGACACTTGTAATAATTGTGTAGCCATGAAATTGTTGTTTTTTAGTGGACCTATTAAGGTTTGTACATTGTACAATAAATAAATGTTTATAAAAATTTAGATGGTTTAGTGAAACAAATGTTTATTATGTCTACTTTTAAGAGCAAACAAGATGTCAACTGTGTTTATTGTGAATGGTGTTGCAGACGTGATAAACTCAAATATCACATATCTAATAAACATCCCCAAGAAAAACCTAGAAGTAAGGATCCAGGGAGTATTGCAAGTTTTGTAAAATGTAAATTATGTGATCAGGAAAAACTCATAGTCATAAGTAGAGATAGTATTTCCCCTATTGTGGTTGATAGTGATAGACTTTGCAATAATGGTGAGTCTACAAAAAAAACGAGAAGTTTTTATGAAAATTAACAATCAAACCAAGGGCTCCCGGAATTACACCCCATTGTCTCTTACTCTCAAGATGTAAGATTAAATGTTGGTACCCTTAAGCCTACTGGTATCAATGAAAAAATAATAACAATATGTAATGCACACAAGGAAATGGAAAGGTTGCCATTTTTGGGAGACAACTAAATATTTTATAAGGTAGGTACTATAAAAATAGCTATGATTAAAAATATGATTAAATTTGAATTTTACAAACTATGTAGTAGGTAATAATCTTATTCCCTTCAGCCTCTATAGAATATACCATTTTTTATTTTGAGTACTATGGTTTTTGGGGAGTTCTTTTATGAAAACGTTTTGTTCTGGAGAAATATTGGATCTCTGAACATATTCTGCACCCCTGAATGAAATTACCTTTTTGATGTTTTAAGTTAGGAAAAGAAATTAAAGTGTGCATATTCTATAGCATTAACACATCAAAACTTATTACAAAAATGTAGTGGCTTAAGCTTCAACCTAGCTTATAAAATAGAAGTTAAAAAAAAAATCATCAGCTATTTCCAGCTTGTGGTTGGGTCAGTTTAGTAAAATGCCTTCGTCGTCCTCTACCCTTCCATTATTCTTCTTCCTTTAATCTCTTCCATATTTTTCTTCTCACTTGCACACTTTCTTTGCTCATTATCATCACTTCACATGCCATGCTAAATTTCATTCCACACTCTTTCACTTCCTCATTTCATTCCCGTGACTGTTCCTGTACTTCCTCTATATTCTCCTTCAAGCCCATCAAGTCATCAGCAAACATCGTGGCTTTCATTATTTCCTCCCCAAATTTTCCTCTCACTTTGTTCATGAGCATTTCCATTACCATTAAAAATAGTAATGGTGAGAGGGCACTCCTTTGCTTCAATACCATTTTTATTTGGAACCATTTTATCCTCCCACTTTCCGTCTTAACACAACTCCTGTTACCCTCATACATAATTTTTACTCTCATTACAACTCCTCTTTTCACTTTGGCCTCCTCCATCGTCTTGCAAGCTTTATTTCTATTCATGCTATTATATGCCTTCTCCACTTTCATAAATACCATTACAATGTCTTTCATTCCTTTTTTCCATCACTTATGGAAAAGATTAACCGAGGATTTACATATTCGCCGAAAAACTAGCACAGAATAGAAACGTGGCCACGTGACAAGCTCTAGATCAATCAAAAGATTTCCACCTCATCGGCCTGAGCTGTTACACTAAAGTTCATCTCAATTCTACTTCGTCCGCTCTGCTTGAGATGTTTGGCAGAGGAGAGCCAATCAAATCTCAGAAACAATCATCTCGAACCAGTGCAAATAAGTATTTGACAATGCATGCGCTGTATAGCCAGAAGCAAGCAGACAGCAGCTCCGTTAGCTGTTGTGAGGAGATTTGAAATAACCTGTTGATGGAAAGTGCTTGTATCGATGTATGGATTGTGTCATGATACAGCATTATAATTTGAGAACACCCATTGATAGAATTATCTAAAATATATGTTTATCCACTAGATTATTTTAAAAATAATAAGCTGTTTTAATTAAGTGTTGCAGTGCATCATGGGTCGACATACAGTGTGTGAGTTTGGTGCGCCACTCTGGCAGTTTCTGCTCTATATGTTCGGCAAACGTGTGAATCAAGCTTTAGTCTATTGTAGACCTCTGTTCCCTAAATCCGTGCTGTTCCTCTCTGCACCTTCCTTTCACTTAATTTCTTATTATCTCTGCCAGAATCGTCTCATATTTTTGTACAGTGGCACATCAGTGTTATCCCCCTATAATATGTACACCTCTTCTTGTCTTCCAGTATATTCTCCTTCCAAATTACTCTCATCACCTTATATAACCAAGTGAATCTACTTCACCCATAGATCTTATCATTTCCAGTAAGTTCGTCCCCATCTGGAGCTTTCCCTGGTTTCATCCTCTTTATTGCATATTCCACTTCTTTCCAATGTGAGAGCTTTTTCCTCATCTTCTGCTATTTCTTCCTGCTCCTCTGTTCCACTCATACCATTATTCTTCCCCTTTGAACATCTTTTCAAAATATTTAATCCATAGTTATTTTTCTTCATCTTCTGCGGACAACATTCTTCCTTTGTGTTAGACTAGATTGCTGAAGATGGAGGGATCGGGTTCGATCCTGACCAGGTGTAGTGGGGAGTGGTTTTTCCTAAACGGTTTTCCACTCTCCTTTCACAGAAATTTGGATGTACTTACTCTCAATAAAATTTTCTTAATCCCTACCCATTGGGTAGTAAGACGGAATACTAAAAAAAACTTCCTTCTTCATTCATCATTCTAACTTCTGGTCTTTTCTCTCTTCTTCTCTTGTTTCTCGGCTATATATCCTTCTTACTTACTTCCACATCCTGATTCAGCATTTCTGTCTATTTTTGCATCAAATCCTACCTGAGTTTCATACCACTTGATTTGTTCTTTTCTTCTTCTGCCTAAATTATTTCTTTGTTTCCTCATTACTAGTCTTAAAACTCCTTCAGAATGCTTTATTCTTCTCCCCTACTTCCTTCACCTTGTTGTTCCAACAAGTGTTTCCTTCCACTTCCACTCATTACTTGTCCTCCAACATATCTCCTCTGAAGCTCCCACCAAACTGTTCTTAAACCTTTCCCATTCAACATCTACACTTTGAATCTCATCATTGGGTATTAAGCTTCTTGCCTTTCTTTGGTACAGCTCTCGTTCCTCTTAATTTTTTAGCCTCAATACCCTTATTCTTCTTTCCTGTCTACTACCTCTGTCCTAAATTCCCATCCCTTTATATCGGCCACTAACAACCTGTGGTCATTATCTAAGGACATATTTCCCTTGGTATTACACCTTGATTTTACAATCTGCCTTCTCCTAAATGGTTTTTCAATATCCTCCATGAAAATGTGGGTACAATTTCCTCTAAATGCTACCTTCCTTGGCCCTACCAGATTAGCATAGATATGCAGATCACCCAGATGGCTATTTATTTAGATGACATACAGATTTGATTTTAAAATGACACCTTGGTTAGTGTAGTAGGGGTGTGCAAAGTCCACTTTTTCCATTTGAAGCGAACTGAAATTAAATATAAGAAATATTATTGAATCTGAATTGAAATATGAATATTTTTTGTTGTTTTATGCTTGAAAAAAATATTATATTGTGGTTATATATATATAAAACCTTACTTGGAAAATGTTTTATTGCAGAATTGTTTGTAATAGTTCATTTTATTTTAGAAAATCAAGCTATTGCCCTTGCTAATAATTAAATTATTATTTTAGATTTTTTCCATATAAATGGCAATAATTGATTATAAGGTGATTTATTTAGATGTGCATATTTTATTAGCATGGATTTGTAATGTCAAAGTAGTAACTGTTTTTGAAGCTAAGTTGAAGCCGATATTTGTTTAGAATATTTGCACACCCCTAACGTGTAGTGTTAGCCAATTAAGCAAAGGATCCCATCGCGCTATGGGCGATAAATGTTATTTATGGTTGGTGAAAGTGGGGCTTTATTTTTCAACGATGAAGTTTTTGTAGCACTGTGTCTTACTACCCATTTGGGTTATATGCTGAATTGAATATTAAGTCTGGTTCAAAATCAGCTTAATTTAAATATTGAGCACTGACATAACCAGTAGTTTCAGAAAGTGCACATTAAATAACTCAAATAAAACAGGACTTTATGGTGTTTCTTTAAATCTAAATATTCCCTTAAAAAAATCTCGCAAAGGTGATAATACTGACCTATAGAGGCAAGATCCGAGTCAAGTTTCTTGGCGAGGAGATCGTTGGCAGCCGGCACCACAGCTTCTCCATCGTCAAAGTCATCATCCTCATTAAACCACATCTCTTCCTCCTCCTCCAGTTGGCGCTGGTCCCGCCGGTACCGGCTGTTACGCAGAATCGAAGGTACGCTGCCACAGAACACGTCACTTTACAGGACCCAGACAGAAGATTAATTTAATACAATGAACTGGGAATAATTGATTAGAATGGAGGTTACATGGGCTGAAAAAAATAAACATTTATTTTTATTGAAATGCAATATTAATTAGAGATTGAAAATAATTTTAATGTAAGTGATAAAGAAAGGAATAAACCTGGAAAGGTGGATGTGTTAGACCTAATTTAGTTAATGTATCTATTCATTAATTCATACTCTCTAAGTTTGTCTTACCAGTTAAATATAATTTTAAAATATCAATATCCACTATATCAATTTGTGAAAACTGAAAGTTAAAGTTATTTTCATAGCTTTTCAAATAAACCTGTCAATGTCAAATGGATTGATGATGAGTTAAAAAATCTATTAGTTTCCAGCCTGTGGCAGTTTTTTTTGTTTCGAGTCATATATTTTTCCACTATTGGTTGGCTATTCCTGCCATAGCTTCATATTAAGAATCAAATAGCCGAAGCTATTATGTATGCATTTAGTGAGGGATCACTTCACACAGATAACATATTCTGAAAATTATAAAATGACACCTGGGCAAGGGAATAGAACCCGGGACCTTTGGCTTAATACGCCACTGCTCTAACCACTGAGCTATCCAGGATTCGTCCTGTGTCCAGAGTCATTCTTCACTCATATTTTAAGGCAGAGAGTTTATGATGGACTTAGGGAATTTGTCTGCTACAAATGTGTGATTTCTAATATCACGAGCTGTCAGATAACCCAGCCATCTGCGACTCGGTAGTTGGCTTATGCACCACATATAAAATTATTGTTATAATTGTTTGGGATGCATCTTATTAAAAATTAAATAGCCGAAGCTCTTATGTATGCATTTAGTGAGGGATCACTCCATACAGATATCATATTCTGAAAATTGAAAAATGACACCTGGACACAGGAATTGAACACGGGACCTTTGGCTAAGTATGTCACTGCTCTACCAACTGAGCTATCCAGGATTCGTCCCATGCCCCAGGTCATTCTTCCTGTGTTCAGGTGTCATTTTTAAATTTCGAGTTTTAAGAATCAAATAACGATTTGGTAATTCATAATTTGTTTTTAAATTGATTTTAACTAAGAGTTCATTATTCTTAAAAATATGTCATTGAAGTAATTGTACAAATATATAAACATAGTCTGCATAATAAAATGGGAATGAAAATATCGGGGTCGAAAATATGTACTTGTTTTAAATAGAATGTATTCTCAGAAATCGATATATCGCAAGAATCAAATAGATTTCTTGTTTTCTATACGATGATAGATAATAATAATAATAGAACATACTTAGGCATTATTGAGTCCACTATTTCCAATGTATGTTTAATTGTTGAGCATGTCGTTTTAAACCTTTATTAAAAATATCTGTTTGTATTTTTATTTTTGCATTTTTATTAAAATAATTTATAATTCTTCAATGATGATTAAAGTTGATCAAAGGATAACTAGGCTTAATATGTCTATTTCACTTTTTTTAAAGAAACTTAACTCATTCTAACAACACTTTTAAGAATTACTAAAATACATTTTGATTAATATGATTTTTAAACAATAATATGAATCTAGATTGTTTAATTTGGCTGAATTTTAACCTGTATTATGTGAGGGATGGTTGGGGTTGATTGAAATAAATCTTAATTTACAGTTTAGGCCTATATTGTGTAATGTATTATTATTATTTAGCACCGCGTCTTACTACCTGTTCGGGTTATACACTTTAAGTACTAATTACGCTAATGGATTATAAATTGTGAAGGTTGAATTAGAGGAAGTGAACCCGCATTTGTGTGGAGGGGGAGTGGAAAACCATTTAGGAAAAACCATCCCAGTTCACCCGACCGAGATTCAAACCTCGATCTCTCCGTCCTCAGCGGTTGAGCTCAACACGACTAGCGCGTTAGCCAACTACGCCACCGAGGCGGGTTTGTGTAATGTAGATCTTTTTGTAAAGCATTGAAATTTCTAACGATTGGCTAGAATTCGGATTTGACCCATCTCTACTTATAAGTTAACGGCTTTCTAAAGTATAGCTAGTTGAAAGCTTTGGTCATTTTTTTTTTAAATTTAGGAGGAGTGTTAATCAACCAATGACTCTTTTTATGTACATTAAAGACTCAGTGAAATTCAAAGTGAAAAGACAAACAAAAAAAAACTTTTATTCAATTTAATTAAAATTCCTATCTCTATTTAGGTCCACAAACATTTTTGCAAACTTAAAAATAATTATAAAAATGAATAAGTATTGTCAATTTTGGAGGAAAGGTTCTTTTCGTAGTAAACTGAGATTTTGTTTTACAAGTAAATATATTTTTTAAACAGTTTATTATAGTATTTTCTGCATTTACGAAAACAAGATTTTAAACAACCCTTTCAAAATTATTATAATAATTAATAAATTTCACCACATAGAAAAAAAAAATCACTATTCGATTAGAGATTTTATTTGAAAAAGAGTGCTATCCCCACACGTTTAGTAATAAAATCTGGTAATAAAGTGTTTTTCAGACTGAAGAGAAAAAAGGCTAGAAGTCAAAATGATAAGAAACTGTAGATAAATAAAAGGATCTACAGAGGGTGTATTTTAAGATGTTTAACTCAAAATAGGAGGATGATGAAGTGAAGCAAGGGAGCAAGAAGATTATCAGCAGAAAAGGAATGAGTGGGTCTCACATGGAAAGAGATGGGGGACATATTAAAGAGGATGAAATGAGAAAAAGCATCAGATGTGGACAAACTAACTGTGGAAATGATTAGATCAGAAGGAAAAAAAGGAATACAATGGTTATACAAGGTTCTGAGAGTGATTTGGAAGGAGAAATGGGGGCCAAAAGACTGGAAGAAGGGAATTATAGTTCTGATTTTTTAGGAAAGGAAACAGGAAGAGATGCACAAATTACAGGGAAATAACGCTGATGTGCCACTGGAAGAAAATAAGAAAGAAGATTAAAAGGAGGAAAAGAGAGGAATACTGAATTAGGGAACAGAGATCTACAAAATACATTCAGGGTTCTTACACACATATGAAACATAAATTTAAGGACTTTTTAAAGACTTGTTAAGGACCAAAACTGTTATTTCTCGTACTGCCAAAAGCTAAACACATCAATAAAAAAATTATAAGCCATACCAAATTTTTAATAGATGGGAAACAAAAACTTTTCACCAAATTTAATGGATAGATAGGACTATAAAAATAGAAATCTAACTTTGTTGTCACTACTTCACTCTCCTTGGTTTATTGGTTAGTGCAGTCATTCTAGATTCAGTATTCCACAAGATGAGTATGGATCTCCTAATCTAACAATGTTTCCTGCTGGCACATGCTTTTCATTTATGGTATTTTATATACAGGAGTCTAAGCATGAATGTTTGTACTAACAATAAATTAAAATCTCAGTATTTTAATAGTTCCTAGAATCATCAGAATGAGTAAAAAACAATTTAAACAAAAAAATATCGGGCCAAATAACATTTAAATGTTTATATATCCATTTAACTTATCAGATAGCGGCTTGTAAATGTTAGCCAGTGCAGCAGTTTTTTCTGCTTGCTCTAACAGTCTATCAGCAGATTTGGTTAGTGTGTCTACATCAGCCTGAAGCTTTTTTTTTTTTTTGCTTTGAGTTCATCTATTTCTTCTGTGCAGTTTCTTTCCCTCTTCGATTCACCTCCAAATAACTTTGCCACTTTTGTCGTACACCAGCAACTGAGATAACCATGTCTTTGGTGATTTCAATATTAGTAACACCATCAACTGGTGCAATTTGTTGACAAATTATTCGCTGTTACATATTTTCCACTTCTATTTGCTTGTTTACAGAAAAACCTCTCTCAAATGCTTGCTGCTTGACCGTGTGATAGAATAAGTACCATTTTCATCAGATAAGATAGAAAAAATAAAAATACAAACGGATATTTTTAATAAAGAATAAAACACGCTTACCGATTACACATACATTGGAAATAGTGAAAATAATGCCTAAGTATGTTTTATTATTATTTTCTTATATATCCATTATCTATATTCACTTAGAAAACAAGAAATATATTCGATTCTTGCGATATATTGATTTCTGAGAATACATTCTATTTAAACACGAACATATTTTCAACTACAATATGTTCATTCTTATTTTATAAGGCAGGACTACATTTGAATATTTAAACAATTACTTCAATAACATATTTAAAAAAATAATAATGAATTAGCAAGTCATTATGTGATTCTTAAAACTTGAAAGCGCTTACTAAGTGATCAGATTATCTGAATCGATTTTTACAAACAATCAATATACAATACATAGACTGGTATGAATAGATACAGTTTTATCAGTGTCTGACGGTTGACAGTATTTATTTTTCATGAAACCCAACAAAATGTCTAACTTAAGGGTCGTATGCAATAAATTGAGGTTCTTTGCATAGTTGTAGATAATTAAAACCAGTTGGGTAGTAAGAATTAACTGTATCTTTATTTTAATAACTCGAGTGAGTAAACATAATATATGTCATGGCAGCCGACTTTGTATTATGTGTAATGAATGGCCGCTGACTTTGTATCATGTGTAATATGTTCTTATTTCTGTTCCAAAAAAGCCGTAATTTGTTTTATTTATTTCCAGTTTATTTGTAATTCCAGTTTTGATTTTCAGTTTTTGAAGAGTTTTAATGTGTTTATTAAAATATTTACAAAATTGTTTGTGAGGTGAAAGTTTTAGAAGTGAGCATGTGCCGAAACGGTCGAGTCCAAGTTTCCCATACTGATGGGAGGTAGGGTACTACCCAGTTAAGATTTTCCACACCTAACGATTTTTTTTAAATAATGATTTAATTCATTCTAATCGCATTTGTCCGACAAAATAAAATGCTTTGTCTATGAGGTGAAAGATTTGACCATCAAATCCAGTAAAACACCAAATCTTTGAATCTCAAATACTTGTAAGGATTCAGTGGATTCGAGTGGCCCATCTCTACTCTATATATATATATATTTGAAACTATTCTTAATAAATGTCTAGCCATAGATCTTATTTCATAAATAAAAAATAAACTTAAGTTAATTTTATGAAAGGCGTGTATTGTATTAGTATTCACCTATCAAGCGTGGTCCGGTCTCTGTCTTTGATCTTATCTTGGTGCTGGTCGTACCTCATCTTGAGTGCTTTGAAAGTCTGGACATACTCCACCTCGTCTAGCACCTTACCAAAGTTCTCAACAACGTGTGTGCACAACGACTTTATGTCCTCCTGGAAACATCACAAGTCTCATCAAATACTTCTTAAGTTGAAAAATGGTAAAATTGATCAATATGAATTATGTTCTCTACATATTGTGTACAAACCAATCATTCCAATTTTGTTTTGGAATTTTTTATTTAAAATTTTCTATTTTTTTATTTTCAAATATATTATAGTCTGGGGATGGAAAATGATTGAAATTTTGAATGTTGAGAAATTGAAAAATGAAGTTATGATTTAAGAATCAGAATCAATACAATCAAGACTCATGACACATGTATTTACAAGTAATTTGATCTATGAAGAAAAGATGTTGAGGGCTATTTAAAGAAGTGTATCTACATTAGCACAAAGAGGTGACATAATATAAATTTGAATTTTCAAGAGTCTTTTTTAATTGTTTAAGATTAATACATTTTAACATATATTATTGATTCTAAGAACATCTATAATGTCAATCTTTTTATTAATCCAACCATAAACTAAAAATGTAAATATGAAAGAAAACTGAAACAAAATGGGCAGATGTGATTTGTGTAAGATCACAAAAAATCAAAGTTCATGTTGAGTACATTTAAAAAAAAATCCAGTTTAAGCTTTTTAAAATGTTTTTTGTGAATTATATATTTTTTTAAATTTAAATTGCATTGATAACATATTTTCAAAAACAATCCTGACACTAAAAGCCATTAAAAATAAACATTGATATTAAGTTATTTTTACAGTTTGTATGATTTAAGTCTTGTAATGATATGGATTTTTCCTGTCTTTTTAATATTCGCGATCATATTGAAAAGTAAATATAATAATATTTCTTCTTTTCAGTTAATATAATGTAAACT